>JZKD02S1950821.1:1347570-1358556 GCA_000966675.3 Picea glauca
CTTTCATGGTTCAACGAATCTACTCATTATATAGTAATCTAGACATCTCATCCAATTATCAAACAACCATGGAAATATATTTCATCACCTTACACAACACAAGAAATATCTTCCCTCTCTACTCAATAGTCTCTCAAGCATATTCTTCCCTTCTAGTGCTCTTTAGTGTAGGAAAGAAGAACAATGTGTTGAATTCCTTTTGGGAATAGACTACAAAAATACCATGTGTCTCTCAAGCATCTAACGAGCAACAAATACACTATGGGTGAAGGATTCCTAACTTTCCTAGCTTCCATGCTCACTTAGAGCCATCCATAACTCATCCAAAACTTGTAAATTCCTACTTTATACCATTGAGTTGGTCAATCTCTTGATTGGTTGATTGGTTATTCATGGAGAACACAACATGAGAAGTATAGAGCATGGACTTGATAATGACCATGAGATAGTTGAGGGAATGATGAATGGCCTCTCTTCTAACAAGAGAATGAAGTACACTTATTCTTACCCATAATGATTGTATTTGGCCCATTCCTTAATAACTACATGACGTAGACTTCCTCACTAACCTCTACATGCATTAAATGAATGGATTTCTAAGTCAATGGAGGTGGACAATTTTATTAAATCAAATGATGGAAATAATATGAATGCATAATATTAGATTTGGTAATAAAGGATTATTGTTAGGCCCTACCCTTGAATGGCTTTGGGAACCTCCACTGCATGATCACCTTGATGGCTAGAAGAGTCAATTTTGGAGTGCCTTGTTCAATTGATAAGGTGCACCATGGACATGCTAGATGCCCTTTCTTGTAGACTAGGTGCACCAAAAACCTTGGCAACTTACATTAGTTGGTTAGACTAAGAGAAAGTTCAAAGGAAAATTGGAAAGTAAAGGCAAAGAGGGTTTCCATGGGAAACCTCATCCACAAAAATGCACTATACATAATGGAAAAAGTGGAAAATAAAAATTGATAGGGTTTTTAAAATTTGGGTGCTTGGGATACCTGTAGACCCAAGGAGTTGGAAGCTCCACACTTGGAGATCATGACAAATGATATAAGTGAATTCAGACACAAGTATATGCAGAGTGAAATTGCGGGACACACTCATTATGTGATCATCCACCGGGCATACATCCTTTAAGCACATATTCATCGAGCGCACCTCCACTAGACACACTTTGGTGCAATTGGATGCTCTTGGGCACGCTGTTGGGAACTATTAGGCACAATCATAGGTGCACTTGGGCACACTTTTTAGTTGAATTGAGAATAGATGGGCACATGTGCTAGGTGCACCATTAGTTTTTGGATATCATCAAACAAATCATGAAGGGAGAAGAGCCACCATGATTTGCAATTGAAGTTGGTAATGTGGGAACTTAAGTCCACTTAGGCTTGGAGTGGCTTGCAATTGCAAGGAAAGTGTTGTATAGATAGTGGAAACCTAAATGGTGTTAAGTCATTGATCATTCATTCATCATCATTCGCCAAGGGTGTAAAGGTTCTCTAGAATTGTGCTAAGTTTAACATTAGGAACAATAGGGATAATTGCACTGGTTGAGTGAGAAAAATAATATGATAGGACATGTAGGAGGCAAGCCTATATTTTATTTTGGAGTTGGATTGTGAAATTATATTAGGAAGTAGATAAAAGACAATATCACCTTAGACTCATTGTACATCTATAATAGGGATGAAAAAAAAGGTTGTAACTCCCTTGTTGTATATTTGTAACATTATTCATCTAAATAAAGGTAAGGAGCCTGCCTTGGGTGCCACCTATACATGTGTTTAGTGGACTCTTTGTGATTATTTGATGTTATTTTTCCCTGTTTTTATTTTTATTGATTAATTATTGAAATATTGGTTAAATACTGCTAGGATGATTTAAAGGACAGTTATCACATATAGTTCTCAAGGCCAGTAGTTCATCCAAATTCATGGTATTCACAGGAAGTGTCCGAGCGCAACATGCAAAGAATCTCATTTCAGGTTTAAAATACAAACTGACGGGCTCAGTTTTCAATGATGGAAGTCCCCTATGAAGTTCAGATTAACAACTCCTAGGTCTTCGAAACTGTAGAATTGCGCAAAGCATAGTGCCAGAGCTAAGGGTCTGAAGTCTCAAAACCCCAAAGTAAGTATGAGCCGTTGATTTTGAAGGGGACAGGTGATAGTTGATCCAAGCATTCGGGGAAATGAACTTCGGGAGTTTCGAATTGAGAAGTTCATAAACCCTATGAAGAGACGAAGCCTGAACTCCCGAAGCAGTCGTGGACCTTTGATCTCAAAGTCAGTAGGGAGCCATTGATCTTAGTGGCAATGCCTCCCAAAGCGTCGAAGTGCCCGAAGTGTCGAAGTGCCCAAAGTCCCAAAGGTCTGAAGTGAATATGATTCGTTGATCAACAAGAGCCATGTGTCTTCATATTCATAGCTTCGGGTAAAAGCACATGGACGAATATGAGGTTTGATATTTGTTTTCCCTGGAGCCCGAAGACCTGAAATGGATCTCGCCTGTCCAAATCTAGGAGCCACGTGCCATGATATCCCTAGTTCTGGAGTTTTTTCTTGGGGTAAATATAGTTTGAAGTTTGAAAGGTACGAAGCCCGAATCGCTAAGAAAATCTCGACCGTTGATTCAAAAGAGGAAGATTTGCTCCATTAATCTGAGGAGGGAATATTTGAGCTGCTGATCATGAATCCTCACCTGAGATCACGAGATCGACGACCACAGTCCATTGCGGGGACACAACATGCTTGGGCGATAATTTCTTTTAGCGGTCCCGCAATCGAAACCATGGTAAGTCAAATGTGCTACGTGGAGAAAGGAGATGGATTGCGGGCCCTAAAGCGGTCTGATCCCAAACCAATTTTGAGAGTCCCTTCAATTGCATGTTTATATGGTGTCCTATCCTAGAGCACCACATGGATACCCCTTGAGCATTTAATCTCGTTGACTTCCTGAGAAAAGGAAGTTAATGAAAGTAGAGCCGATGGTTGAAATCTCGGCTCAATCCATAAATGGAAGGCACGGAAGGCCCGACTGTGGGGACTAAGATGTCAACCTGAGGTACCCTCATGGACGGATTCTCCTGCAGACCCATGCCAATCTAAGCTCATGTCTGACAGAGGGATACATACATATTCTGACAAAAGATTGCTCAGATGAAAAGTTTTGAATGTAGTGATCAGATCACTCTCCTGACAGTCAGGGATTGTTCTGAGTATAAATAAGTAGTTTTGATATTTTGTTATGGTCGTCAAATGGTTGAATAGATCTCCCATATTGTAATTCTTGTGACACCAGAGTTGTTCTCTGGTTATGTAATCGATTTGAGACTTTCAGATTAATAGAAGTCAACCTCTTTTCATCTCTTTGTACAAACTGTGCTAAAACACTCGGGCATGGAGGATCCAGTTGAGGGTTGTTATGTTGTTGTAATGTAGGTTTGATTTCAATGGTATCGTGACCAGTTTTAGTCATCTTCCTTGTGATCTTTTTACCGCTTACACTAAATGGCTCGAGCATGGAGGATCCAGTGAAGTTGCTTCACTAGCATGGTGGTGTAGGTTTGATCATTGTGTTGTTGCGACTGTGTTGTTTGGACACATTTCAGTGTCTGAAACTTGAGTGTAAGAGTGATCTCGAGTCTCAGTTTTCCTTCTCCAAGTTTCTTGAAGCCTTGATGCTCATAGCAGCCTTGTCCACCTTTCTTACTAAGTCTTCCCTCTTCTCACACTTAAACTCAATTCATTGACTAAAGTTAGTTGTGGATCTCACTTCCATGTACATTTCCTATCCAGATTTGTGTTGAACGTCATTCATATTCTGAGTTTTGTCCATTTACCTCCATCCATATAAAACCAACATCCATAAAAAACTTTGATGGGTACTAGGCTTACCTCTACCGCAATCCAGAGGTGAATTCTAGTGATAACATTCATGGCGTCATTGCTGGGAATCAATTGAATATTTTTCCCTGGGATAGAACGACAAAGAGATTCTAATTTTGAAGGTGCATCATACATCATAACCATTGAAGATTTCAACTTGTGCCTGGCGACTCCACAATCGAAGACTCCACTGGGGAGGATCCTGTTGACAAAAATATGGCCATACCGAAGGGGAAGACCAGGTATCAGTTTATGAGCTTTATTCATGAAATCATGTTCTTGTTTATCAACTCATTTCTCTCTTTCCCTTCACATATAAAGAGGATTATCCTCTTCTTTGTCTATTCAGATGATAATAGGCCTTCCTTTATTTATCCATATTTGGAAGAAGAAAACATGCCCTCTTCTTATGTTGTAGATACCGATCTCATGTCTTCACCTCTGCCTATTCATAAAAGTGAGATCGGTATTGCATCTCCTCTTGAAATTGATCACCCTTGTAGCCTAGAGGAGGTTGAAATTAATTCACAATCTTCTCAAATCTTGTTACCCTCCATTATTCCTATTGAGCCTTTCCATCAACTCGTTAATACTCATGATCAACCCATTTCTTTTAAAATTAAAATCAAAAGTAAGTTGTTAAAACCTTTGAGGCTACCATATCGCCTTAATCCTTATCCTCTTGATTCCTTTGAGTATCTTTCTCGACTTTTTTAGAGAATACCATGTTACAGCCAAGAGGCACTTGGAGGCCTTTGAGAACTTTGTTGATCAGTTTGAGATTGTTCATGAGAATGTTACCATGAGGTTGTTCTCACATTATTTGTCTAGAGATGTTGCTATGTGGTTTAGATGTCTGGAAGCCGGTTCTATTGGCTCTTGGACCAAGCTATGCCATGCATTTTTAAAGTGTTGGGGTGAGAATAGGTACCTTGATAAATACTGGTTTGAGTTTAATGCCTTAATGAGAGGGGAAGAGGAAGACATGGCTATCTTCAACAAGAGGTTTTACAGTGTTTATCATAGTATGCCTATGGAGATCAGACCCACAGAGACTGTTGCCATGGTGTACTATGTCATGGATCAACATCCAGAGTTGGTCCTTCTCCTGAGAGAGAGGAAATATTCATTGTTAAGACACATGTTTGAAGATGCTGAAGAGGTCAAAGAGAACATCATGGCTCGCAAGGGGGTTCATATGCAAGCATATCTTGAAAAATTGCATGTGCCTAAGGAAGAAGACTGTCAGTATGCTTCAGATTCTAAGCAAGAAGATACTGAGTATGAATTAGAGATGGAACAACAACAAGGATGTGGGTGTGACTCACATTTGGAAACAGATCCTTCCATATTTACAGATTCTATGGGAAGGATTGCATATCCATCTTATGATAAGTTTTCGAGACATTTTGAGCATGTAGCAGTGGTTGATTGCATAGATAACTATACATTATTGGCTGATCATAGTTATGACATTTTAAATCCTGCTACACCATTATATTATGATCATTATTATGAATAAGATACTGCAACCGTTGATGATCTAGAGTTGTTTTCAAAAGAACAGGGAAGTCTTTTATTTACAAGAAGAGAGGCATTTATAGAGGAGCAGCCTGGTCTTCTAAGGCAACCAATATTCTGTCACATGATTCATGATCCTATGGCTATATACATGGAGTCATATGTTTCAGATTTTAAAAATTTCCAAGACCTCACTATAGAGACTTTTCCTTTGTTCATTGAGGAAACAAATTGTGTGGAAATCATCCATCCTGGGCCTATAGAAGACATTCAAGAGCATGATAAAGAGCAGAACTTTCCCATGGTTCATGTTTATGATGATTATGATTCTAATCCTTGGGAGAGTCATGAAGAAGAAGAGGGAGAACAAAATGTGTAGTTCATATCCTGCCCAGAGCTTGTAAATGAGCAACCATCACCTGGGATTAGTCAGTCGTTCACTCACTCGTGCTTGCCAGAGGCATTCAACCATGTGTGAGAAGATGTAAGACAAAGCATGTTTTCTATCACCAGCCTAGTGGATTTTTTCATTTTCTCTATGAACCTGTAAGGGAGTACATGGAGTTGCATTTTCTTCATGTCTTGGAGCCGTTCATTTTTATCCTCTCTTCAGCACTGGGAGGAGAGTTGAAAAGCGTAATCATTTTGTTGTCATAGTTGCATTGTTTTTATTTGATCAGTGAAAGAGTAAACAAGTTTACAGCTAGGGAGTAGCTTAAATGGTTATCGTGGAAGTTTTCTTTCACCTAGCGCTTTGTAAAAATCAATTAGTCTAGGAATGTACATAAATAATCTCCTCTTGAAGCCCATGTATTTTTATTTTGTTTTTAGGATAGTGTGCTTGTCAACCTTTAATCCTCAGCAATATTTTCTTTTTGCATGACTCCATAGCCCATTGCAGAAGGTGACTGGAAGTACTTGTTCTTGGCAGCTCGTAGGGAGCATGCCATCTTCTGTGGAGCCAAATTTTTTCACATATAGTTGTCAAGGGAAACAGTTCATCCGAATTCGTGGTCTGCACAAGAAGCGTCCGAGCGCAACATGAAGAGAAACTCATTTTGGGCTTTAAATACAAATTGACGAGCTCAGTTTTCAATGGCAGAAGTCCCCTGTGAAGTTCAGTTTAGCAACTCTCAGGTATTTGAAACTGTAGATTTGTGCAAAGTATAGCGCCAGAGCTAAGGGTCTGAAGTCTCGAAACCTCGAAGTAAGTATGAGTCATTGATTTTGAAGGGGACAGGTAGTAGTTGATCCAAGAATTCAGGAAAATGAACTTTAGGAGTTTCAAAGTGAGAAGTGCATAAAGCCTTTGAAGAGCTGAAGCCCGAACTCCTAAAGCAGTCATGGACCATTGATCTCAAATTCAGCAGGGATTAGTTGATATTAGTGACAATGCCTCCCAAAGCGTCGAAGTGCCTGAAGTGCCCAAAGTCCCGAAGGTATGAAGTGAATCTGGGTCATTTATCAAAAAGAGCCACGTGTCATCAGATCCATAGATCCGGGTAAAAGTGCATGGAGGAAGACGAGGTTTGAGATTTTTTTTCCCTGGAGCCCGGAGACTCGAAATGGATCTCACTCATCCAAATCCAAGAGCCATGCATCATCAAATCCCTAGCTTCGGAGGTTTTGCTTGGGGAAAATATAGTTCAAAGTTTGAAAGGTCTGAAGCCCGAATCGAGAAGAAAATCTTGGCCGTGTTGGTATCCAATTCACATTTTTCCACTGTCTTATAAGCTGCCTACACCTATGTCTTGCAAACATCAATTTTTCGTCGCAATTTTCAAATAAACAACATTTTCATTTTTTGCGACATTTACACACTTATTTTCGTTTTGTTTTCACGACTATAAGCGTGAAAAATTAATCTTTCGAAGTCGCATGGGAATCACTATCTGAATTTTCATTGTCTTTTTGTTGATATGCCTATTGCGCTTACCTTTTATTTAGAATTATGTAATCGGCAAAACTTTCGAACTATACTCATTGGACATTCTTATATTGATTGTGTGACTTGGTTTCATTGAGTTTGCAATGCATTAATATTTGGATTTGCATTTTTATTTGATTTACTTTACCTCTTGGTTTCATAAGATACATGGGTGTTATGGTTAAATCTTTCATATATATATTTTTAATATGATACCTATGTTGATTATATGAATACCCATCGGCACATTGGTTAAACTATTAATTATGTGAGCTGGTACATTGGCGCATAATTGATTTTGGTTTTGATTTATATGTCGGGTGTTTAAAGCGATGGAATAATGTTTGCACGCGTTGGTTTATACATTGATTTCATTGGTTGGGCAAATGACTTGATTGTTGAACTACTATTATGGATTGAATAGCTATGTAAATCGACGGTTGTACTTTGGAAATTACTATTTTGCATGGCAGAGATAAACTCCACCACCTTCGCATGCTGGCATTTATGCCTATCCCTTATTGTTGTTCACTTATGTTAGCTCGAGCAACTCTGCTCCTGTGTGTGTGTTATGATCCAAACCCTTGGCTTACCATGTGTTCGGCTCCATGGCACCAGTCGTGCGAATTAAGCCAAACGACAACCAAGCCCTGTTAATGTTTGACAATGCCCACAAAGACTTGAAAGATAATGGATGGCTCACCTTCATGCAACGATTTGAGGGTTTTAATCTCTGTATAGCACGACAGTTTGCCATGACTTTCGAAGGTTGTAGAGCTAGGGTGGGCGACATACAGTTGAAAATTGATGAGAAATTTATCAGTTCTGCCACAGGGTTACCTGCCACAGGCCAACGTTGGTTCAAAAATTATAAGGTCGAGGAGGTCCCATGGACACTGTTGTTCCTCTCGCGCAAAGTCACCTCTTGTGACAGAGGTATGCCCATCTCTGCTCTTAAACCACGATGGCACGATACTTTGATGGTAATCAAATAGTTTGTGACCTGTGAAGGTCGATACGGACTTGTGTTTCTCTACCACCTGCGTTTTCTTATGAATTTTATGGGATAATCGTTGAATATGCCCTTTTACTTTCATTGTAGCCTATATAAAATGTCGAAAAGGTTTAAACAACAAAAGGCTGACACCACCATGGACTTATCAAACTTATCATTGTTTATCATTTGAGTTTGCACGGGGATAGCTGGAGCGCTTTCATCACTCGAAATGGTTTCGATGGCTCGGACCCTATATAGGTTGACAAGCCTATGGTGAATGAAACCAAGGTCGAGCTTCCTGTGCCCTTCCATGTCCTACTACCTAAACCCTCGGCTGACCCTGGTGTTGACTTACCCGATGTTGTTATTGAGAAAGTTGAGACTATTAAAAGACCTGTGAGAAAAAAGCCCAAGGCAAACCCCACTGCCAACGCTAAGGGTAAAAAGAATGCTCGTTTGATTTCACATATGGCCAAGAACAAACCTAAACCCTTTGCTGAGTCAAAGCCTATCGTCCTAAGTGAGGATTCTGATTCTGACGTAGAACGTTTTTTAGCCAGCGAGTACCCTTACTCGCAGGGTTTATGTGTCGAGCCACCTTATGACTTCGTGTCAAACCTTCCCCCCTGCCTAAAGAACGACCCTAGCTACCCTGGTATTAAATTACCTTGTGAAACCCTCGGCCATTTGACCAAACCCTCACCTGCTCTTTCAAAACCCACACAGTCATCTTGTGACCAATGCGATTTATGGTTGGAACAATACTACATTGATGTTCCCATACTCCAATCGAAAATTCAATCGCTGGAAGATCAAATTGCAGTGTTAACCAGTCAAAGAAACCAGCTCCAAGCAACTGATAAAAAGCAATAGACAACCGGCTCCATCCTTTTCAAAAACGTTGAATCAACCACAGCCGTTGTCAATTCCAAATTTGCATAATCAAGTCGTCTCGTCGCTATACATGTATGAAAATTTGATATTGTTTTTGTTTTGTGAATAATCAAGGTCAATATAATGATTTGAATTATGTTTTTAAATAAGCTCAGTCACTCATCCAAATGCCTCTGTCATTCGGTGATCATCCTGTACATGGTTTCATTTTGCTAAAAATAAAAGGAATTTCGATTTGAAATACGATTTGCTCATAGATTTTTATTGGGTTTGAATGGTTTTTGTTTGGATTTCATTTGCTAAGTTTGTCTGATTGAAGTAACGAAATTAATGGTGTGTTTTCAATTCAATTCGTTTTGTATCCACTCTGAACAGGAAGTTTTCATGGTCAATTTAGAATACAATTATGCTTGGATTCAATCTCGTTATGATTCGTATGCTGTGATTGGTAAATGATTTCGGGAGTGTAGTTGTTACGATATACTGTGTCATATGATTTTCCAAATAATGAGTACCACTCTGTTCAACTTAATTTGGAAAGAACTACTCCGTTTTTATAAAAACAATGATCTCATTAAACCTGTGAAAATACACCCGAATCATAGAACGATTATGATTTGCAATGACTATGCTAAACCCAGTCGATTGATTCGCTTGATTGGATTGCTGTTAGTTCGATCATTTTTAGGAATTGGATCCCGATTGTAATTGTTGCTTTGTTTGATTTTAAATGTGTAAAACGAATTGGTCAAACCCGGTTATAATTCGTTTGATTGGAACAATTTTGATCAAAGACAATCAATCTTGTTTGCCCAATTTTCAATAACAAATTATGAATTCTGTTGCTATCAATCGATCCTGTTACAACTTTATTTGAATTGATTTTCGCGCCATCTCGAGTTAATATACTTGTGGCATGAGTCATTTGCTATATCAAAACAATTATTATGATTTGAAAATGATCTTGTCGAATCCATATTTCCTGTTGACAAGGCAGCGTAACAGTTGCTCACCATTTGTTTCTATTATGTTGAATTCGATTTGTTATGAAACGATCGCATTGCTGTTCCATATGATTTTGTCACCCGACTTTCAGGTAACAAACAAAACAGAGTATGCCTATCTCTGTAGTCATTTAATTGATTTGGATCCTGTTTGATTTCAAATGTTATAATAAACTCAAATTAAATGATTCATTTTCAAATGGCTATTGGATGTCAATTAAATGGAATTCTTTAAAACATTTTCGATTAATTTCAATGCTGATTCTGTATCTTATTTAGACTTGTGTTGGCAGCCAATTCATTTTTTGATTGCTCTTAAAAAACGCAGCCTACACCCCTTGTCTCGTTAATAACAAATCATCGTCACATTGTACTTCTAGACAGCTGTTTCATTTTTGCGACAATTGCAATTTGGTTTCGATTCGATTTTCACAACTGTAAGTGTGAAAATACCTCTTTCATCGTTTGGACTGTAGTCGTCTTTTATTGATTTCTCCAAAAGACACTTGACCATTGGTTTATCATATGACTGCAAAAGATTTTTCAAACTTATGCCTTTAGCATACTCTTACCTTCATTGCACATTTGGATCTGTTTGATTATTAAGCCTTTGAGCATGAAGATTTATTGGTTTTATTCTGATCTTATAAAAGTTATGATGGATTTGGTCTTATATGCTTTTATTCTTAGTGCTATGGGCTCTTGACTCATTTATTATATGAGAAATTTTGGTTACAATGT
>JZKD02S1950822.1:0-38616 GCA_000966675.3 Picea glauca
AACAATAATGAGTCATATTTACATCAAACACTATTGGGTCCATTACCCAAAACTTTGTGCTACGGGTCTTTCTTCAAGGGTTGACATCAATGGCAACCAACCTTAATCAACAATCATTTTGTTTCAAAAGAACGTACCCTCGAGGATTCAGCGGATCAATTGACATCATTCAGAGGTACAAACGTGCTCATTTTCATTCACCTTAAAAATTACTGAGAAGATTGAGGATCTATTGCATTCAATTATAACTTTGTGTCTAGGAAGAGCCTTTCAAATCTATTGAGTTTCTCCATGGTCCATGCTTTTTAAAACTAGGACATAGATGTTTGTATATGGAAAATTCAAAACAAAGCCATTGTAACCTGAAAATTTTCCTTCTACTTCACACTACCTATCATTCCTGAAAAGAATTAACAAAGTTGCAATAACATAGAATTTATGGGAAATCATGTTCCCACTCTTAAACTTCAAAAATCTCTTTCCCAAATCCTTTAGATTTTGCTTTATAAATGAAAACTCGGAGAGAGGGAAGCTGGGACCATAGACTAGAAATAAAAACAGATAAAGGATGTACAAGTTGTTGGTGTATTATATGATTCTAAGATATGATAAATATTACCTTATGATTAATAAAAAGATTCACTTTCACACATCGGTTATCATAGAATAAATATACACTGAAAATCTCAACTATAATACTACATCGAAAATGACAAGATCTATAAATATTAACCATGCACAGTAAACACAAGAACACAAGAGTTTATCCTGTGAAACCCAAAATTGGGAGAAAACCCAAAAACCTTTCTCTACAGGAATCCAGTCTAAGATATTACCAGTACATCACCATCAATAGCCAAAATACCATACAAAGAAGATCCTCCCCAAAGCTAGCATCACCAAGACCTAGCACCTCAATAAGATGATCAACAATAACCAAACAAGAGCTTATACAAGTGTGGTGCACTCTTCTAGACAACTAGAACCAAGGTATAGAAAAATAACCAAAAACTGTAGTTGCATCTGCCTTGTGTGCACTGCAGAAGGAGTTGGTTTTCTATCAAAATGAAATGAGCCAGTCTTGTATTTATACTAATCTAGGCACCAGTCTGGGGCCAACTTCTTATTTCTGCGTCTTCAATTTTATTATTATTTTTCCCGTGGGGTTGGCTTCTCTTCCTGAGGCTTCTTTAATGGTGTAGATGGGTATTCTTGTACTTTCTTATGGAGAATGATTGCCCGAAGTTGAAAATCTCCAACACCCCCTCTCAATAAGGGAGACATTCTCTATACTTGTATTTCTTTTGTCATAGAAAGGTTGTCTTCATGAGCCATGTTGATGTGCCATTTTCGCACATGTAGTCTATCCCAGAATATGCATGTGATAACATCTTGAGTCCATCCACTCCTTGACGGGAGAAGGACTACACCTAGGCCATTCACCACTAGCAAAGCCCCGTGAGTGAATGAATCATTACCCTTGGTCATATCAACACTAGCATAACCTCGTGCAGGATCAATTTGGGATAATGTCTTTCTGATGCTTATCTCAACCACTCACCACTAGCAAAGCCCCGTGGATGAGTGAATCATTCTCCTTTTCACATATCAACACTAGCATATCTCCATGCATGACCAATCTAGGAAGAATGTATACCCGAACTTGGAGAACATCAACATATATGGGCCATTCACCACTAGAAAATCCCTCCATACCTAGTCCTCCTGACTGGTTGCCTCCTTTGTCATTGTAGAAAGATCACATCTCCTAGAAGCCTCTTGCCTCTGAAGATTTTGCCTGGCCTCCTCAACTCATGACACCTATATGTTAGTCTTGGGAGATGTCTCTTTCCCACCTGGATCTAGGAAAGGGGGGGGGACTCCCTCTGAATAAATAGCTCTCTCTTGATCCAACTAACTCTCTCTAAGATCAATCTCACCCTGTACATTTTTTGTTAAAACCAATCTCATCAAGTATCCATTGATCCTAGAGTACTATGCTCCCTTTGAAAAATGACTCCCTCTAAGTTTGTACAATCTCTGGAGCCATCTGCTCCCTCTGCATCTTCTGAAGTCTGATCTCCAATGAACTGTCCTGGGAGGATGCTTCTCCCTACTGGATATTGAGGGTTGATTCCCTTTGTACTTGTAATGTCCCTTTTCAAATAGGAGCTTCAGAGAGGAGGCTTAATGGTCTAAACTGCCCCGTTAGACTATAGCCAGGGCCAAAGAGGGGTAAATAGGGTTACTAGAGGCCACTCCAGTCACATGTGTTATATTCAGAAAGTGACATTGAGCTAAAAAGGGTTAAAAGTGATTTTAAGTCATTATGAGCTAAAAATAGAAGTCAACAGTGAATTAGGGTTTCAATAGTGATTTAGGGTTTTGGAAGTCAACAGTGAATTAGGGTTTCAACATGATTTAGGGTTTTGGAAGTCAATAGTGAATTAGGGTTTCGGCATGATTTAGGGTTTTGGAAAGCTATAAAGGAAGGGTCAGTGACCTAATTCATTATTATGCAGATTATGACTTGTCATTGAGGAGAAGAGGCGCATCTTAGGAGAGATAGTTCATTGTATTCCAGGAGGAAGACACCAGTTGGTTGATTTCGGTGTTGAAAGACACAACCTAGTCATCGGGAAGATCATCCAGGTCTTCCATCATTCTTCATTGATTCCACAGTGCTCCCATATTCCGAGTATTATCTTTTAGTTACTAATTTGTATTCTGGCTAAGATCCTTCTATCTTTTGATCTAGCAGAGTGTTGTTATTTTTTTCAGCTGCAATTGCTTATTTGTATTCCGGCTAAGATCCTTTGTCTGTTGATCTAGTCGAGTATTGTCAGTTTATTCAGCCGCATTCATCCATTTTGTAATCCACAGGGATATCATAATACAAACTTTGTAGTCCTTTGTTGCATTTATTATTTGTATGATCATTTATATGTTGTAAACCTTTGATCCTACACACACATTAGCAATGTTTCCTAGACTAGCCAAGTTAGGAACATTACATAACTCTGGCTCCTTCTGAGATGGTACTTGGTGGGGCCACCTACCTCACCACTGGTGGATCCATATGCTTCTCATTGTCAATCTCCATGTGGAACACTCTGTATCCCACAAAAGTATCCTTATTTTTAGAAGGTTCTAACTTTATTTTCTTTGCCTTCGATATATGGATGTATATTGTCATGTATACAAATCCATGTCTAGATAGCCTGCTCCATGTCTCAAACTAGAGACCATCTGATATGTTTCCTCCTGCAATTGTCACTATAGATCCCTCTCAAAGCTATCACCCGTGACCTGCCCGAAACAAGCGCAATAACAAAAAAAATAGCAAACAAGTACAATATTCTTATGATAAGAAAATAGGAACAAGAATAAAAATGGGAAATAGGAACAACACTTTTCCAGTGTTGTTCCCAATCATTCCTCTGTGGTAACCTGCCTGGAACAAAACAACAAAAAAATACAAGAGAAACACTTTTCTAGTGTTGAGACCTCCTTAGTAACCTACTTGGAACAAAGACAACAACCAAGAACATCTCCTAGAAGAGATGAATTTCATCTTGTAAATAAGTGCATCATTAGTACTAAACAATGAGAATTTACACAATGATCATTTTACTAACAATATTCAAAACATTTGATAGAAAAAGTACTTAGTAGTAATAGATCTCTAAAGACTGTTGTCTCGATTACAATATTTATTTAAGATGCAACAATATAAAAATATCAAATCTGATATGCAAACCTGGAGTCTTAATTGCTAGGGAGGGTGCGCTATTCCTCTGAATGCACTAGATCCAATGATCCATTTGGGTCATTGCTTGGACAAGGTCCCTTGTACATCCCCTTCAAACACCCTCATACTATGCTAAATGATATAACTTGGAAACATATATAAGTGCATACCTCTAAAATTTGTAGCACCATCCATCTTGTCTTAAGGTTTGCGCAATTGGAAACTGGCAACTAGCAACTGCAACTGGCGACTGACAACTGCAATTGAAGCTGCAACTACAACTGCAACTGCAACTGCAACTGCAACTACAACTGTAACTGGCAATTGCAACTGTATAGTGGCAATATTTCAACTAGCTCTGAAACCATGTTGGTGTTTTATATGATTCTTGGATCTGATAGTTATTTCCTTATGATTAATAAAAGGATTCACTTTCATACATCAGTTATCATAGAATAATTATACACCGAAAATCTAAACTATAATACTGCAGTGAAAATGACAAGATCTAGAAATATTAACCATGCATAGTAAACACAAGAACACAAGAGTTTATCCTGGGAAACCCAAACTTGGGAGAAAATCCAACAACCTTTCTCTAGAAGAATTCAATCCAAGATATTACCAGTACATCACCATCAATAGAAAAAATACCATACAAAGAAGATCCTCCCCAATGCTAGCATCACCAAGACCTAGTGCCTCAATAAGATGACTAAGAATAACCAAGCAAGAGCTTCTCCAAGTGTGGCGCACTTTCCAAGACAACCAGAACCAAGGTATAGCGAAATAGCCAAAAACTGCAGCTACAATTGCCTTGTGCGCACTGCAGAAGGAGTGGTTTGACTGTCAAAATGAAATGAGCCAGTCTTGTATTTATACTGATCTATGTGTCAATCTGGGGTTGACTTCTTATTTATGGGTCTTCAATTTTATTATTATTATTCTTGTGGGGTCGACTTCTCTTCCTGGTCTTCAACTTCTTCCTGAGGATTCTGTAATGGTGTAGATGGGTCTTCTTGTACTTTCTTGTGGAGAATGAATGCCCAAAGTTGTAAATCTTCAACATAAGGTCCCAGAGACTAAGACCCTCTTACATCCTAGATAATATTGCATCCAACTGAAATAGATTCCATAGGCAGAAACCCAAAGCAATAACCAACTACCAACACACATAGATATCACTCGATTGATACCATTTAGAGACTAAATCTTGTAAGTGAGGTTTAACCATCCACGAGACAGGAGAAAATCTTACTAGGTGAGAGTCGAGCTACTTCTTAAACCTCCTACAAATCTTTGTTCTTTTCACTATCTCACCTTGTAAACAAAATGTCACAATAAAGAGTACACAAGATAGGGCCAAACTTATTTCTAGCATACGGGGGAGGTGGGAAGTCTCCCTTTCATACACCATCATTGCACTTGAGATTTGAGCTTTGAATTGGTAATTCATGTGTTAATAAATGATGTGGGGACGTGGCATTCCTTTGAACCATAGTATCCTTAGGGAATTGTGCAAAGGTGTTGCCCCAATTTTTATTCAAATCCCTTTGTGGGATTAAGGTGGCTTCATTAGCCAAAAGTTCCACTTGAGTATTGCATTTTCTTAGAGCATAAAAATATAAGATCGAATGCAAGCTCATATAGCTTGTTGTCAAGCATGGTTATATTCTTAACTACCATTTTGAAAACAATAGTTAAATCTCCTATGAGAATCAACGATTTGATATTGATTTCAACTACAAGGGAGAGACCCTAAAGAAGAGTATAGTCATTTGCTTGATTGTTTGTTGATGTGCCTAGACCCCTGCAAAGGTCATTTCTAATTGCCCCTTCAAGATCAAACAAAGATGATCTCGTGCTGGCCAGTGGCCACCCTTTAGATGGGATATTAAAAAGAATAAATAATTCTAAAAAATATATCTCTATTAACTTAATGCATATAATATAATCATATTATAATAAAAAAATAATACTTGTATGTTAAGTCAATATTTTTTAGATATAAAAAAATTAATTAATTTTCTTTCAATATTTTTTTATAAAATTAAATTAAATGATATCACATATAAATATATATTGAGTTAAATAAATATAAATATATATTGGGTTAAATGAAAGTATCAAGTATCTTTTACTTTTACTAATAAAAAGATAGATAAAAACCTTATAATAATTATAAAATACRASTCTTTCAATTTCATTTCAKTACGTACTATATAACGAAAAGAGATTTGATAAAGTGACCAAAYAGGTGAAGTATATCTGCAAAGGCCCCACAAATCTCAGGATGAAGGTCGGAATAAGAGGAATTTACRAGAGATAATAATTAATATTWTTATTATGAGTTAACAAAATTATTTTCCATTTTTWAWTTGAATCCAAAATAATAGTTGTTATTTTKTTTTCTCTTCTTTTCAATATGAGCACTCCACCACAAMTCATCCTGTCATGGAAGGCCYCCMAAAAYCACCCTATTATAATGAATCATTAGAAAAAAGGAGAGAAKAAAGARATGMCAAACGCCAAATAGAGTTAGAATCATTAGAAAAAAGGAGTGAAGAAAGAGACGTAAAACTCCAAATAGAGCTAGAGGCAATGCTTCATAAAAAMAATTAGACTCTTCAAAGATACCATTCAAACTCAAATAGATGATAGATTGTTAGGGTTCAAGAGTGAAKTGCACACAGTGGAGGATAGGTTTCAAGAAATGGAAAAACATAAACAATCAACCCAAGAAGGAGAGGTTGAAGAAAATCACAACTTGAGAGATACGATTAAAGAGCTAGAAGAAAAACTAACCARCAATTTGACCCTCAGTAAACTAGAAAAMAAATTGGATATCAAACCCATACAAATTGGATATCAAACCCATCAAAGAGGAAATGAATAAGCTAATCGAGCTGGACCATGAGCGTAATAAAATATCCTTGAACCTCATAATTTTTGGTATAAAATAACAAGAAGAGGAAGATACACTAGCAATAGTAAAAGAAGAATTACAAAATAAATCACAAATTGATACAACTTACCTCATAGAAGCAAAGAGGCTAGGAAAAATAATTGATCATAAATATAGGTTGATCCATGTCGAAGTATGTTGTAATGGCCATAAATATAGCATACTCAGTAAATCTCTGAGCTTAAAAGGGTCAGGAATATTTATAAATGAAGACCTCATTCCTGCAGACCAAGCTAAATTAAGGAAGGAAGTTCAAAAGGTAAAAGAAGCTAGGAAATAAGGAAATTGGGAAATAATTAGACATTGAAAAGCTATCATTAGGGATAGAGACCAAAAGGATAATAATAAATAGGAATTTGGGACACTCGGGATCTTTTTTTGGAACTGTCATGGATTTCCATGGCGCAAAGGTCTTATGATAAGTTGGATCCCAAGTGATATTGATATTGTTTGTCTAAGGTCCCTCACATAGAAGGATTTGTCTTGTGGTCAACATGGAACAAAAAGTCCCACCGTAGAGGGATAGGAGGCATAATTTGTTATATTATAAAGAACATTTCTCCTCACATTCAACTTCATAAGATCGACCCTCTCAATCAATACATTTGCATAGAAATTCCAAACACCAATTCTAAGAAGATGTATATAGCGATTTGTTATTTTTCACCTATTAATTCTACTTTTTATAAGAAAAACAATCTAGATAGCAATTGCCCCTATAATAATTTAGAACAAGATATTTATAGTTTGAAAAATGAAGGTAATATCCTCATGCTGGGAGACTTTAATGCTAGGACTGCAACTAAACAAGCTACTCTTTTAAGCAATTATTCCAACCATAATCCTTTATGGCTAGATGAGGACCTTGTTTTATCTAATAGCTACAAAAGAAGCTTTGAAGACCTAATTGAGAATTTGTTTGGTATTGAGTTGGTTAATCTCTACAGCTCTCGAGACCTAATAATTTACAATGGAGTAATGAAGTGGCCAAACTCCAACCAGATGGCTTGTATTCATGGGCTAGGTAGCAGTGTCGTAGATTATATGATATCTGATATCCTCATTTCCAACCAAATAGTAACTTTTGACCTTTTAAATGACCATGAACCTGACTTTGATCATAGACCTTTAACCCTAACTCTAAACTTTGCCATGCATAGAAGTGCCATTGAAGATAATTTTGATAATAAAAGGAAACTACGCTTTAACAAAAATAAAGTTGACCTTTTCTTAAAGGATTTAAATAGTGAATTACATCTCCTAACTTATAAGGACAACATTGAAGAACTCTATCATAATTTTGCAACTACCCTTTCCAATTCTATTAAAAAGTTCTCTTTCGAGGTGTCCTATAAAAAGAATAATAGAATGACCAACCCTTGGTATGATAAATAATGTAAAATTACTAGGAAATCCATTAGGGATGCTTCTAATGAGTCCTTAAAACTCGATAATATCAATACATACAAATAATATGTTTCCCTTAAGGGACTAGAATTACTACCTTAAAAGTCTTTATGAGTTCCCTAATGCCATGGACACCATTCCTATTGTCCCTACAGAGAATAAAGTTTTTTCTTTGGATGACATACATTTCGGGGTTAAGTGGCTTGCAAATGGGAAAGCTAAGGAGATTGAAGGCTACCAAGTTAAAAAATTTAAAATCGGAGGGCCTATCCTTATCCCTCACATACACAAGATCTTCAATTTAGCAGTCAAGCAGGGCTTCCCTAAGCCCTGGACTCAAAGCCTCATTGTTCCTATTTTAAAAAATGGGGATAAAAACATTCCCTCTAATTATAGGACCATTATGATTAGCCCAATTTTAGCGAAGCTTTATGGAATTATTTTGGAAAAAGAATATTAGCCTTTGTCTAGAAAGTCATAGTAAAAGAGATAAAGGCCAAATCGGGTTTATGAGATATTATTAAACTATGGACCATCTTGTTACCTTTAGGATCATTGCAGAGGAGTTCCACAATGCTAAAACCAATCTTTTTTGTTGTTTTGTTGACTTTGGAAAAACTTTTGACATGGTTCTTAGGAAAAACCTTTGGAATATGTTGGAAGAGATAAAAGTGCCTTTCGAGTTGAGGGCTACTACAATAAGGTTGTATGAGAATTTTATTTCCAAGTTTAAAAACATTGAGTGTTGGTTGAAAGAGATTCAATGCAATATTGGAGACAAACAAGGTTGTCCCTTGTCCCCTACCCTTTTTGGTATATACATTGACAAGTTAGAATATTGCTTAGAAGAAGCAGGTTATGTCGGCCCTACTTTCACTGGTATAATCATCAATCTTCTTCTTTATGTTTATGATATCGTTCTTATGGCAAGGAGTCCCCATGATCTTGAAAACCAATTAAGAATCCTCAAGGAGTTTTGCTCCAATATGGGAAATGACTGTTAATACCGATAAGACTAAGGTCATGATCATTAAATCCAATAAGATCACTTATGATACCTTCGTATATAAAAAAAACAACTTGGAGGAAGTGAAATCATACAAATATCTTGGAATTGATATTCACCACAAGATCAACTGGAATTATAACATTGAGAAAAGGATTATTGGGGGATGGAAAGCTTATTATGGGCTTGAAGACAATTGTAAATCAGCTGATCTTTGGATTTGGGATAAGAAGAAGCTCCTCTTTGAGACTCTTGTTACACCTGTTATTATTTGTGGATGTGAAGTATGGGGATGTAGTATCTCTCATGAATCCTAGAGAAATATAGAGAAAATACAAAATAATTTTATACCCTATAATCTCAAAATTAAAGGAAATATTTCCTATCCCATCCTCCTCTTAGAAGAAAGCCTCTCCTCCATTGAGAGCACGACTATGAATAGATACCTAAGGTATAAGAACAAGTTAAACAACATGGAAGACAAGAGGCTTCCTAAAATCGATTCAAAATCCATTCGTAACCATCATCGACTCAAGTGAGGATGACATAAAGATGCCCAGTCTTGGGTAAAATATTGTGGAATCATGGAAGACACCATTTTGCAGAATAAACATACTATTAAAAATATCATCAAATCAAAATTTAAGGAGAAAATGTGGTGTGAAAAAGAGTTAGAGAAAAAAAAAATTAAGGTATTATAAGGATGTAGTTAACTCTAATCTAGAAGATCAAAATTATTTCTCTGTTTTGACAAGTGTAAATAAAAAAATAAACATTGCTAAGATAAGAACAAATTCTGATGAGCTCCTTAGTGAAACTAGTGTTGGTATTATGGTAGTTGTGGTAGGTATGAACCTCCATGTGTAACCTTTGGCTAGAATAGAATATTATGGAAGTAAGAGAAACCATAAACAAATGTGTAGAAACCCTAGACGACAAGTCGTCTCAGTAAAAGAATTACTAATAAAGTATTAGCTTCTAGAAGGACAAGTTGGCCTAGACAAGTGACAAGAACCACTATAAATAGAGGGCGCTTGAGCTCATTTATACTCACTTCACTCACTCTCTCAGTCAAGTCTAGTGCAAGTTTGGAGCTGCAGCTGCAAGTTTGGAAGGTACATCTTTTGGGGCGATTCTTGGTCTCTCTCTCTAGAGCTATCTAAACTAAGATATGTGCCCTATATTCTAGTATCTCTTGGTGATATTCTTGGTGACATATTGGAGTATATTGGTGGTATTCTTGGTGATGTCTTGGAAGAAGTGAAACTGCAACTGCTGCAATTGAGTAGTGTTATTGTTCTGTGGTTTTGGGACTTTCTGTTTGGTGCGCTATCTTTGGAGAAAGATGCACTCTCTTGGTTATCTGTGAGTTCTAGTGTTACTTCCATAATCATTCTATCTAGCAAAGGTTATGGTTCTAGGGGGTGGTTGCATGCCTAAGTTTGGGTGACAATATTGTTATATTGTCTATGGTTAAACGAGCACATCAAATATTTTAAAAGGTTATGGGCCCACACTACCTTCAAAACAATCTAACCGCTGGAAGGTAGAGAGGGAGTTATTTTTCAAGGTCGTTGTATCACTAGTTGTGGCTGTGACTTGGGTTTCTGATTTTGCAGCTGCAACAAGCCCTAATCCAAGTATTTGGGCACCTTAAGTGAAGCGTTGGACCTAATTTTTGGATATTCTAGTTCACCCTATCCTATCTCACCCTTTGGTGTCCTTAGACATAAAAAATGTCAAGTTTGAGCTCTTGGTCAAAGTCAAAGTCAAAGGTTGACTAGTCAAAGTCAAAGTGAAAGGTTGACTTTTGGTCAAAATTGATTTTGTGGTCAAAGTTAAAATTTCATGGTTTCTAGCTTGTTCTAATCCTTGAACCTTTTTTATTCAGTTTCTAACCTCTTCTTGTTGAGATGGTGTCTAACTTCAAATTAGAAGACAAGCTGAACGATACTACAAATTTCAAAGGTATGCACTTGTATATGCTTTCTAAGTTATATCATCCAGCAAAGCATGAATGTGTTTTTCAGGGAATGTACAAAAGACCTTGTCCAAGAAGTGATATTGGATTCCGTACATTTAGAGGAACAAGTAGTTGAGGCTCCGGGTTCCAGGTTTGATTGATCAAATTGTTAAGTTTCAATTTGCACATATCAAGTCTGATAGTTGCTATAGTACAAGTAAACACTACAGTTGTGACAACAATCTTTGAAAGGTTCTATTATTGTTAGGTATACTTGGTTGCATGTAAGTACTATTGATATAAATGCTTATTGTACTTGTTTTCAAAATGAACTAACATCTCCTCTAAGAGATATCTCTTGTTTTTCTCTTGGGCAAGTCACCTTGGTAATTCTACGATGACTACCATCCTTGTTACCATAGATACATTCTTATGAAAATGCTATTGGAAGTATTTTTTCTCTTATTTTTCTTGTTCTGGGAAGGTCACATGCGATAGATATGAGAAGGAGCTACAATGACAGTTGCAAACATGGAGCAGATGAGTCCATCAAGTGGTGAGGCAGGTGATCTCACTAAGTACCAATTCTAAAGGAAGCATGGAAAGAAAAAGGCGTTTTCGACATTGTTCACTTAGATGTGTGTGGACCAATGAAAATAAAGATCTTGAGGTTTGATAACGAAGGAGAGTACTCCTCCAAGGAGATCGTTGCCTTTTGTAAAGCAGCCAAGATTAGGAGGGAGATAATTGTCCCACATAATCCTCAACAAAATGGTGTGGTGGAAAGAAAGAACCAATCCATTGAAGAATCTATTAAGTTAATGATGAATGACCAAAATCTATCCATGTTTCTATGGGGAGAAGTAGCTATGGTAGCCATATATGTTCAGAATAGAAGTCATCATCGTATACTGAAGAACATGACTCCAGAAGAATCCTTCTTCGAAAATAAGCCAAGTGTGAAACACCTAAGGATCCTCGGTTGTCCTGTCTATATTCATGTTCCCAAGGAAAAAAGAAAGAATTTGGAACCTTCAGGAAAGAAGGGCATATTCGTTGGATATACTGAGACATCAAAAGATTATAGAATCTATGTCCCAGGTCAACAGAAGGTTGAAATAAGAAGGGACATGACTTTTGATGAGAATATTTCCTTCAGAAAATCTATATAATATTCCATGGATTCCAATGATGAATAGGAACATGAAGATACCAAGGAAGAAACTACATGTTCTCCAAAACATCTCAATGCGAGACCTTCCACCTTTGAAGAAGTAGTCAAGAAGAAAGAATGGAAGGAAGATATGATGGAAAAATATCAATCCATCATGAAAAATGATGTATGGGAAATCATGCCTAGACCTGAAGGAAAGTCTGTAGTCAATTCAAAATGGGTTTGCAAGATAAAGCATGTAGTAGAACGAAGTATCGATAAATACAAGGAAAGATTTGTGGCTAGATGGTTCTCCCAGCAAGAGGGAGAAGACTATGATGAGATGTTTGCTCCAGTTTCCAGATACACCTCTATTAGAGATATCATATCTCTTTTATCATCCATGGGTTGGAGTTTACATCAGATGGATGTAAAGACCGCTTTTCTCAATCGGGTAATTGAGGAATAAGTGTACATAGATAAAACTCAAGGTTTTGGGTTAGACCCAAGAGAAACCCATGTATGCATATTAAAGAAGGCCTTGTATGGACTCAAGCAAGATCTAAGATCTTGGTATGCACAAATTGACAGTTACTTGATGAGAATTGGATTTTCCAAGAGTTGTACTGTTAAAAACCTTTATTACAAGGTTGTGAATGATGCATCTGTGATCCTGCTACTATATGTTTATGATTTTTTGACAGGTGCAGAGCCTCTCATTATTCAATGTAAGAGGGATTTAGCCTTTGAATTCGATATGAAGGATCTTGGTCTCATGCATTATTACTTGGGACTAGAAGTATGGCAGAAGCATGGTGAAATATTCCTAGGGAAAGGGAGGTATGTTGTAAAGATCCTTCAGAAGTTTGGGATGATGGATTACAAATCCATGGAAACTCACATGGTGATAGATATGAGGAAGTTGAGAGACTCTGATTATGATCCAGTAGACTCGTCCCTGTAGCAACAATTGATTGTCTTATTGATGTATTTGGTTAATACTAGGCTAGGTATTTTCTTTGTTATGAACATGTTGAGCCATTTCCAGGTGGAACCTAGACATGAGCATTGGATAGATGCAAAGCACATTTGAGATATCTTCATAGGACACTAAATTATGTTTTGAGATATGCCTCAAACAATGATGTACAATTGCATGGATTTACTGATTCATATTGGGAAGGGAGTGCAGATGACAAAAATAGTACTTCTAGTATATGTTTCAGTTTGGAATCTGCTATGATATCTTGGTCTAGTAGGAAACAAAAGTTTGTTGCACTCGGCACTGCAGAAGCAAAGTATATTGCAACTTGTGATGCTTGTACGAAAACAATATGGCTTTGTAAGCTGGTTTCTGGACTATTTGATCAGGTCCTAGATTTGACTAGGATATATTGTGATAATCAGATCTGTGTGAAGCTTTCAGAGAACCCCATGTTCCATGACAGGTCGAAGCACATTGATATCAAGTACTATTTTCTTCGTGATAAAGTTGAGAAGGGAGAAGTGATTCTCTAGTACATCTCCATCAATGAGAAGATAGTTGATATTTTGACGAAGCCTTTGTCCAAGATAAAGTTTTCATACTCGAGGGACAAGCTGGGACTCATGGATATTTCTCCCTTGGTTGAAAGGGAGGAGATGAATTCCTCAATTGGGAGGGAGTGTTGATATATGGCATCATGTATAGTCAGTGTGCTGGTGGACAGACATTCTCCAGGTGGACAATGGTCCAGGAAGAACATATTGCTAGTGGACAAACATTCTCTCTTTGGAGGATGGTCCTGGTTGACAGATTGTTGGTGGATAGACATTCTCCCTATGGAGGATGGTCCAGGTTGACAAATTGTTGATGTACCATGGACAACTATTCTGTTGGGGCATTGCTCGGAAAGGTAGAATGGTCTAGGGAAACTATTATTCTAGGAAGTATGTTCGGATTAGAAGAATGGTCTGTCTCTCTAAGTTCACAATAGTGACCAAAGTGAGGAGATTGGTACATGACAAACATTTTCCCTGAGTTCACAGTAGCGGCCAAAGGGGGGAAATTGGTCCAGGACAACTATTCTTCTAGGACATATTTTCGATTAGAAGAATGGTCCTTGTATCCCATGACGTGGCTTTCAACATTTAGGAGGACAAATATTCTTATAGGATGTATTTTCGGATTGGAACAATGGTCCTTGTATCCGATGGCGTGGATTTCAGCATCTGGGAGGACAACTATTCTTCTAGGACTTATGTATGGATTAGAAGAATGCTCCTTGTAGCCCATTATGGGGCTTTCAACCTTTGTTGGGATAGTCATTCTTCTAGGACATATGTATGGATTAGAATAATGGTCCATGTATCACTCTGTTGAGTGAGTGACTTATGAGCGACACTATGTTGAGTGCGCTAAGTCCAACACATGACTTCTTCATCATCATGTCTGATTACTCAGATGGATTATGGCCTCGAGAGATGATGCAGATGATGATATGATTTGATTCTAGGAGACTGTTGTATTGCATGGTGATAGCTTGTGTAGCTATTAGTTGATTTCAATGGAGACTATACGTCTATGGACAATAGTTATGTACTATTGTGGTGGATGTGTTCCACTGGTAGTGACTATGTGTCATTGGATAGTAGTTGTGCGCTATTAGGAGTGGTTGTGTACCACTGGATAGTAGTTGTGTACTACTATGGATCAACATTATTGTGATATATTGGATGGAATTGTAGTAACAATGTACTACTACTGTATTTCCATGGAGACTACCAGTAGTGTTGAAGGTGTTTCCTAGGCTGGTGTGCCAACCAATGGTGTTGTATGTGATTTCCAGTTAGATGGATAGTGATGATGATGCTCATGATTTGATCTATGTGATCATGAGATAGCTTGTGTGGCTATGATGATGCTACCTGTAGAATGGTCGGCAAGACTATGTGATCCTTGTTCATACCATGTGAAATGGATGGATGTGTTTGAAACCATTACAATTAATACCTCCCTAGTTAGGAGGGAGTGTTGGTATTATTGTAGTTTCCGCAGGTATTAACCTCCATGTGTAACCTTTGTATAGAATAGAATATTCTAGAAGCAAGAGAAGCCATAAACAGATGTGTAGAAACCCTAGAAGATAAGTCGGCTCAGTAAAAGAATTAATAATAAAGTATTAGCTTCTAGAAGGACAAGTTCTCCCAGACAAGTGAAAAGAACCACTATAAATAGAGTACGCTTGAGCTCATTTGTACTCACTTCACTCACTCTTTCAGTCAAGTCTAGCGCAAGTTTGTATCTACAACTGCAAGTTTGGAAGGTACATCTTTTGGGGTGATTCTTGGTTTCTCTCTCTAGTGATATCTAACCTAAGATATGCACCCTATATTCTAGTATCTCTTGGTGATATTATTTGTGACATATTGGAGTATATTGGTGGTATTCTTGGTGACGTCTTGGAAGAAGTGAAACTGCAACTACTGCAGTTGAGTAGTGTTCTTATTCTATGGTTTTGGGACTTTCTTTCTGGTGCGCTATATTTGGAGAAGATGCGCTCTCTTGGTTATCTGTGAGTTATATTGCTACTTCCAGAATCATTCTATCTAGCAAAGGTTATGGTTCTTGGGGGTGGTTGCATGCCTATGGTTGGGTGACAATATTGTTAAATTGTCTATGGTTAAACGCGCACATCGAATATTTTAACAACTAGGCGATGGTTAATTCATAAAACACCATGGGATGAAAGAGTGTGTCACCTTTGTGACACTAAGAAGGTTGAAGATGAAAAGCATATTCTCTAAGATTGTCAGCTTATACCCATATTATATCTCAATTTCAAAATATTTGTTACACTACCAACCTTCCTAACCTCTTAACTCAACAAAACTACGGTGATCTTGGAAAGCTTCTCTTAATGCTTTTCAAGCACAGAAACAAAATTATAAAGAATTGCAAGTAATCACTTACCCTCTTAAGGTCTGATACACCAATTCGGTCTCAATGGACATTAATCCTCATCTCTGCTTATTTAGACCAAAGGTAAAATGTAATTCTCAAATTTAGACCAAAGGTAAAATGTAATTCTCAAAATGATAGAAATATTCGAAATATATATATCAAATCTGCTTATTTAATCTTTCAAATTTTTATATGGCTATGTATATACTGACATTAAATAATTTACTAACTTGTTTACATATAAGTAGGTTAGAGTTCACTTTTATATTTTTCAATTTTAAAATGCTTGTGATGGGTAGATTGATTAGTTTTCGCTAAGTGTTTTTCAATTAGTGATTATATTCCAATGAGGTCCTATATGGAACATTTTTCACATATGTGTGTTTAAAACCCAAGCTTTAGCTCAATCGATTGAAGCATATGTCGAAGGCTTGTTGTCGATGGGGAGACCATAGGTCATAATTTCAAATCCAGTGTAGTCCCTTAGGTTTACCAACCATGAAGGTGGCAACAAAAAATATAATGAAACCATTATCATTAGAGCCCAAGATCCTCCTAGTTGGATTGCATGGCTTCTTGCACTACACCTATAGTCTCTAACTTTACTATGGCTATGAAAAACCTTTGAGAAGTTTTAACCCAACTCAAAGCCAAAAGTGTCTTTAGGGCCTGGAGACTTCGAATAGGGGAACAACAATATAAATCCAAGCTTTAATCCTCTTGCAATTTCTCCATCATATAATTGTGAATGAACTCTTACCCCTTTTTCAGATGAAAAACTTATATTTATACCCAAGGAATGAAGTTAAAGTAGTTGGGGGTATAAGCTAGGGCATGTATAGGTGTACAAATCTTGTACTTTCCACTTAGGAGCATGCATTTAATTATTTTTTTCCCTTTTACAAATGTGTCCACGTGTTTCCTTAAGGAAACTCATGAAGAGCCCACAAGATAGATGGAAACAACTCACAACACATCCTAAACTTTGGAGAAAGGAAACTATGGAAAGACAAAAACTTGCTTGATGATCAATCACTAGCCAACAAGATGCATTTTCACAAAGATGACCCAAATGAAGCTATAACAACTATACAAAAAGTTAACATTAAAGAAAAAGATGGATGTAAGGCAACGAATGTGGCCATTATAGAAAACATGAACATATAGAATATCAAAATTGGGAGCTACATCCAAAACCGATTCCTGAAATTAGGAAAATTCCTTATGAGAAGATCTTCACTAATAAAGGGAAAATATGTCAAAGGAATATTAGATGGAAAAAAATTGTTTTTTATAGCTCATTCTCGTGAAATGGAGAGAGAGAAAAACTCTAGGGATATGTAAGGTGTTTATGACAAAACATGAATAAATTAAAAGATATGTATAGATATATTTGATGTAATGGATTATAAAGCTAAGTGATCACGTTGTGGGATGTAGGGCACCCATTGTATTGGTACTTAAGAAAGAAGTGTATCACCTTGTGGGATGTGTGCCATCCATTATGTTAGTACTTAAGAAATATGGGATGTGGAATTTACTTGACTTGCTACTTTTGTCATCTTTTATTCTTTGTGATGTTGTATCAAATACATTTTAGATAAGAAATTCCAATAACATTTTGAAAGGTGTTTTTTGTATATAAATGAATGGTCATGTTGTAACAATCATATAAGTAGAAATTTTTCTCACAATTTGGAGTTATAATGTCTCAACTAATGTATCAATATGTAATTTACTACTTTGGTTTGTCGATCTAAATAAAAGTAAGTTGTTTTGTTATATATTGTTTTGGTATTTATGTGGCTCCATAACAAAGTCCAAAAGATGTTCAAGAAACATTTTTCTTTTTAGAAATAATGTAGCTAGGAACCTCAATTAAAGTTCACCGACCCACATGTATAAATAAGATTTTTGTCGCCTCATCACCCAGGATGGTCTATTGTCTGTTTCCAGAGAATAAGAATCACCATTTTACTAATATGTTCCATAAGCACAAAAATATAGACATATCCATGCTTGGTTTTCACCATGCCATCAAGAAAGTCCATATATATTGTTTCCCAAGGGCTTGAAGGTGTTAGCACTCTACAAATTTGTTTGGCTGATAAACAAACAACAGAGGTAACCTACAAACCAATTTTAGAGCTGGGTACTAGACTACTCAACTCAGAGAGGGCTCTCTCATGTCACTTGGTGTTTCTTTGTCAATCGATGGCTAGGTTTTTTGTTTTTGGGGGGGTTTTATAAATTTGTTGGCAAGGAAGGGGAGGGACACTTAGGGCTATGGATTCAAATTATGAAAATAAATGAAAACACCGACTGACCAGTAGTAATATCCATAGGATAAAGGCTAAGTGAGGTGATGAATCTGAGATATAAATTGTAGTTTGCAAAGTGTAAGAATAAGAATAAAACAAGTGACTGCATCAGAGCATTAATGAAATGAATTCTGAATTAGTTAAGAAGAACTTAACACAATTTAAATTGCTTAAGCCAAGAGCATCACAAGATGATATCTGGGCCTTTAAACTATCCAATTTAAATAGAAGACAATGTAAATGAAATTATAAACACAGGAAATACATACAAGGAGAGAAAACAAAACTCATATCACCACCATTAGAATCTTTTCATAGAGACTTCAAAGGCTTCTGCATATGTATTCAATTCAGCTTCAAAAAATTACAATCGAGTTCCAAACAACTAAAAAGGTGCCCTTGCACTTCTGCCAACATTAATACATTCGGAACTTCTAATACTTATACAATTCGAGTTCCTTCAGTTAGAACCCGATTACAATAGCTGAACTGAAACGTTTCAGCTTCTAAAACTGATTACAATCATTACAAATGACAGTTTTGGTATGGGAACCGATTACAATGATTAACATAAAAACATTTTATGACCCAACTGCTAATTCCTCTGATGCTTCAAATTCTTCTTTTGCCACTTGTTCTGTTTTGGTCTTCTGTTTGATATGCCATATTCGGTGACACCTGTACATCATTTGCTAGATCCCAGAAAACTGCACTTTGTTCTATCCAGCCTCACTATCTCCTTCCATTGTAAGTCAAAAGGGATATCATAGTCCATCATTTCTTTGATTAGGATCTCCAAGTCAATGCAAGAGGCATATGTCATGATTGGTAGTCCAATCTTCACTATTTTGAACTGATTCAAAATCTCAAAATCTGTAATCAAATGTTCAACCAAGGTTGCTCCTTTCAAGTTTTCCTCCAAGTTTTCAAACTTGGAGTGATTTATTCTACATTGAGTGAGGCAAGAGTTGTATTCCTCCTGATCATGTAATTTTCCTTTGCCATCCCAAAATGGTGGGAGGCCTTTGATGAACAACTCTTCAAACATATCCTTGAATTCCTGTACACTTTGCTCCATCTATGTGGCCTTAGTTTGAACTGATTTTAGTAGGTTATGCTTGGAAACAACCCTCTTGGCCCAGATGATCAATGTAGTTCTATCTTTGACCCCAATGGTCTGAAGTTCTGCAGTAGGGATGGAATTTAGCAAGTTTGTGGCATTTTGGGCCCACTCTGATGGTTTCTTTGCTAAGGTCTCATTTACAACAGTGCACTTGCTTCTGGCTATGATGGCCATGTTGTCTTTATCATTGATAAAGTTTAAGTACACTCTGAACTTGGCAACTTCAGCAGCTATAGAATCCCAGATGATGTGTTTGGCTCCTTGCAACAACCCTTTTCCTCTTAATCTTATTTTCATCTTGTCTATCCTCTCCTGCAAAGCTTGATTCTCGTTTTGAAATTGAGCCATCCTTTCATCTTTTGTTTTCATTTCCTACTTCAATTTCTTTATGTCTCCCTTTAACCCTTTGATTTCTCCTACCTTCAGGCTAACTTGTGACATAGCCTAGACTATTCCTTCAGTACTTGGCCCAACTTCTGCAGCAGGAGGTACAACTACAACCATGTTCAGTAATTTTGTCTGTCCTTGTGTCCAATTCACCTTTTCTTGTTCTAGCTATAATACCCTAGCCTGGTAGTTCGATGTCTCTTTTCGAAATGCTTCTTTTTTCTGTTCTAGAGAAACCAGTTCCGTTGTTTGTGGATGCTCTATGGCAGGCATTTTTAGTTTCTTCTTTAAGATTTGAATAATCTTGTCATTTTCATCTAATGAGGATTTCACCCATTGAGGGCCTTCAGATTCTAGCCTCTTGACCTTAATTTGCCAAGATCTGTTGGATGCCTTTTCTTGCCTCAACTTCCCTTCCAACCTTATTGCATAAGATGACACATGTTGGCCCTCGACCAAGTTTTGAGGAAACCTTGGTCAGATTTGGACCACTTTTGGACCTTGACACATTGGTCGAAGAAGGAGTGCCTAGGCAGAGATGAGATCGTGGATATCACCGATTTTGAGGGTTATGTGGACCCAATAAAGGGTCCTCTAGGGTTTTGTAACAGGTTTATGAGATGTCGGCCCATGGGGTTTCCCATATTTATGCTTTATTGTAAGGGTGTGTATAATATAAATAGAGAAGAATGTATTGTAAAAGTAGCTAGAGAAGTGAATGTATTTCTGTGTGAACAGAGTTGCTTTTTGCAAAGGACTATATGTGCATTGATGCTTTGTGCCCGACTATGATTTTGTAGAAGTTTCAAATGTTGTGATCTGGCTAGGTGCATTTGACCTAGTTTTGGAAGGAGGAACTGGTGCTCAGTGCGCATATCTCATGTTTGGTGCAAAGATTGACTCTGTGGCTTAGTGCATAGGAGTGAATGAATGTAATATTTGGAGAATAATAACGAGGCAAAGCGGTTTGTGGACGTATCCCCACCCTAGGGTGAACCACGTATATCTGGAATCTCATGGTTTGCTTGGTGCAATGTTATCTTTGTTATGTTTTTCTTAGTGCTTAGATTAGAACGTGTACTGGATATGTACGTGTTGCTTAAATGCTTTGCTTATGTTAAAATGCTAGATCTAATTAACAGTGCTAAGTGCTAAGTGTTAAGGTACACAATATTTTGTTGTTAATGCGTTAGATATATCTTAGATTAGGTTCTATGATGTTAATAAGGTTAATAAACTAATGCATGTCACTTCATAAGCGTTAACAAAATATTCTGCAAAGTGTTATTATTACAGATCTGTGTCCCAACTTGGTTACAGACACCTGCGTCCTGTAACCCCCCCTGCTTCTACCTCAGGTGAGACTTTTCCTACTTCGCAGGTGTTGCCAAAAGGGTCAGTAGTTGGGGTTTTTTTGGTGCATTGTTAAGCATTGAACCCTGGGTCTGCACCCTCGACCAAGTTTTGAGGAAACCTTGGTCAGATTTGGGTCACTTTTGGACGTTGACACATTGGTCGAAGAAGGAACGCCCAGGTGGAGCTGAGATCGCAGATCTCACCAATTTTGAGGGTTATGTGGACCCAGTAAAGGTTCCTCTAGGGTTTTGTAACGGGTTTATGGGATGTCAGCCCATGGGGTTTCCCATGTTTAAGCCTTATTGTAAGGGTTTGTATAATATAATTAAAGAAGAATGTATTGTAAAAGTAGCTAGCAAAGTGAATGTAGTTCTATGTGAACATAGTTTCTTTGTGAAAAGGACTATATGTGCACTGAGGTTTTGTGCCCATCTATGATTTTGTAGAAGGTGCAAGTGATGTGATCTGGTTAGGTGCATTTGACCTAGTTTTGGAAGGAGGATCTAGTGCTTAGTGCACAGATCTCCTATCTGGTGCAAAGCTTGACTCTGTGGCTTAGTGCATAGTAGTGAATGAATGTAAGATTTGGTGAATAATAAAGAGGAAAAGTGGTTTGTAGATGTATCCCCACCCTGGGGTGAACCACGTATATTTGGAGTCTCATGCTTTGCTTGGTGCAATGTTATCTATGTTATGTTTTTCTTAGTGCTTAGATTGAACATGTACTGGATATGTATGGGTTTCTTAAATGCTTTTCTTATGTTAAAATGCTAGATCTGAATAACAGTGTTAAGTGCTAAGTGTTAAGGTACATAATATTTTGTTGTTACTATGCTAGATCTATCTTAGATTAGGTTATGTGATGTTAATAAGGTTAAGTGCACAATACTCTACTTGACTTGTGAAGCTTTGTGCCAAGAGAGTAAGATGATCTAAAGAAAAGAGGTAAGATCCTAAAGAATCAATCTTTGTGCTTTGGTAAGAGAAAGATAAGTGAATTTTTTTTGTTTCGAAAGCATGAATTTAAATAGATTTAATAGATTATGTCATAGTCTGAAGGCTAGGATGTAGTTGAAAGAAAGAGTTGATTTGAGTAAAATTAATAGAAATGAAGAAAAATATGTTATTCCTATGCATAGAAAAAAAATTTGGACTAATAAGTGGATGTAGGAACCTAGAAAGAATTTTTGCAGATTGCAGATCCAACACTACGATCCCTGGGGAAGTACGTCGTACATAAAAGGTCGGGGAACATTTAAAAGAAAAACAGGATTGACATTGTGTTATAATTGCAGAAGGCCAAGACATCTTGCTAAGGAATGTCCTGAGGTAGGCCATATGTGTCTTTGTTGTAAGGTTGTTGGTCATGAGGTTGAGGACTATCCAAATATTATTGCTAAAGTTGAAGGAATGAACATGAGACAAGAAAAATATGAAGAAAGTCAAGAGACTAAGGGCATGATAGAGAATCATAAAGAGAAAGGATCAAAGGAAGTTTAGACTATGATATTATAGTTGAAAGAAACGATGGATGCTCATAAAGATGCCAGTTTACTAGAAAGCCTGAAAGCAAAACAACGCATAATTGCAAGAATAGAAGACTTCGACATCGACTGTGTCTTGGATGAAGAAACACAAGTGAATACTATGATAGAAGGAACTTGGGAAATTTTGGGAAAGCCTACTATGGTACCTTCGTTAGGAAGGATAGGCTTGTTTAAGGGAAATATGATAACCTTATGTGGAAGAGTTACTAATGTACCTATTATTGTTCATGGAACATCGACTGAAGAAGAATTTGAAGTCATTCGGTTTGTTGGGGACAATGCCCCTTTCCCACTATTGTTAGGTAAGACTTGGATTGATAAGGATCAAATCAGAAGGAAAGCAGAGGAAGAAGCTATAAAAAAGAAAAAGCAAGAATTAAGGGATTTCATAGCTAGGAAAATAGACCAACTAATAGAAGAATGAGAGGATAAGTCGAAGCAACAAAGAAAAGTAACAATGCAGGAGGGACAAAAAGCAAGAGAATCAACTATCAAGTTTGAAAGAATGCAAGAAGGCTTGAAGGACCTATATATTCAAGAGAGAAGAATTCCCACTTAGGAAATTTTAAGAAAAACTTTAGAATCTTTAAGGGGACCTCGACAGTGCAAAGCCACTATGCTAGGGGAAGATAAGAATAAAAATGGAAAGAGGATTCTAGAAATAGTTAGAGAGACTCAGATAACAGGAAAGAAGGCAAGGAAGATCAATAAAAAGAAAGCTAAATTGGAAAAGCTAGAAGAAGCTACAAAAACTAGATGGAAGACTTCACAGACTGGAACCTCGCAGGAGGTAGGTTCACAGGATTTGAGCCTCGTTGGAACAACAGGACCACGCAGCATTGGAATTCGCCCTAACGAAGTTATATGACCATTGGATGTGCCCTAACCATTAGAATGACGCTCCAGAACAGTTAGAAAACACATTTATGGGATTATGGACCTCTTTTAGGACGTTGAGACTGTGCCATAACGAGTTGATTTACATTGATGGAAGCATTTCCTGGCCATTGGAAGATCCATTACGATACCCTGCTTATTTAAATCACCGGTGGCTGCACCGGGACCACTTTTTTCTATCTGTGATTGAATGAGCTAAGCAAAGAATTGTCCAAGTGTCGATTTGTGCTATCTAAAAGTAGACCCTACTTGTCCATTTGTCTACTCTGCCTGTCCATTTGTCTACCCCACCTGTCTGTTAAAAACTAGAATTTTTGGCAAGCCTAGTGAATTGGAGAAATCTGTCGAGGAAGTCCTTAAGAAGCTAATGGCCGACAGACCGATATCCAAAGGTATCCAAGCATCGTTGACTAGGGTACTGTAGGCTTCCCCTTCAACTGGACATCGTTTTGGCAATGTCAACCCTGTAACTGAGCAGCGAAGTAAGCACCGCGGTGATCTGGCTAATGCGGAGGAGATCCTGTCGATCCTACCTGAATATATTCCACCTTTGGCTAGCGCTGTTAACCGAGACAACATCCCTCAAGACTTTGAGTACTCCATTTTCACTGCATACATTCCGAAAGGAATTCGCATAGTCGGGATTCAGTTAGGATAGATCCTGTTATTGAAGAACAACAAATTCAATTTAGGAGAAAGAAATAACTACACCATATTGACTCCTCACCACTATCTCACGAAGAAAACTGAAAGAGACCTTGCCTTGTCTCACAACCACGGATTAAGGGGTTGGCACAGTCCACCGTGTTGAATGTTATGAAGATCCTGCATTTTGGCCACCACCAGGAGGTTAACGCTTGCGTTAAACTCCTCCTGTCATGCTATCATGGCGGATACCTGTGGCTTGATAGAAGGATTACTATGGATTCGACGTTGATCCACTGGATCATAGGTTTAAGTGTGAAGGGTCCTGACCCTTAGAATTTTTATCTAGGGAAGGCCTCAGACCGGTCCCTGGCGCAGCGCATCAAAGAATCTTACGAGGAAAGTGAGGTTAAAAGGTAGCCTCTATATAGGATGGCACAGTGCGCCTTGCTTGCCAACTCCTAGTTGGCAAGCTCGTAAGGAAGAACCACCCCACACAGGTCACCGGGTTCATGGTGGACCTCACAGGAAAATGTATGGAGGGCATGAAAATGAACTGGGAGAACTACCTCATCAATGAACTAGAGAAGGATTGTCGTGAAGCCCATGACTTGGGATACAAATTCCATTACATTTGGTCGATCATTTTGATCGCATTTGTCGCTTGGGAAATTCTTGAAGGAGCCACATTTCCATAGATCGAACCCTCAAAGCCATTGGCCGCTCGGTTTTCCACCCTATGGTACACCAACGACATGACGAAGCAATGGCAGTCCAATGTCGTGTTTCGAGGATATTACCCGCAATTGAAGGTCACCATCGAATCATTTCCATGGATGACACCGTGCACCCTGCACCAGTACTAACCCATAGAAAATTTTTGCGCTGATCCTCATTTCATCTACATCACTATGCAAAGAGATGAGCACTAGGAAGAACTACAGTCATACTACAAACTGACAGATGAAGATATGGAGTAGATTACAAAGGAGTGGCTGGAGGAATTTCTTGTACCTGTTGCTGATGCAGATCTATCTGACACTGACACCATAGGAAGCCCCATAGTTACCTGATTTGAACATGTCGGACAATCCAGTGGGATGAAGAAGTAGAAGAAGAAGGCCGAAGTCCAGGACATAGAGAGTAATGAAGAGGACAATACTTTGGAAGATAACAGATCTAACTTTCCAGGAGGAGGAGGAGACGAAGCATAAGGACAGGGAGGAGGAGATGAAAGAGAAGAAGATCAAGGAGGAGGAAAAGCTACACCATCAAAAGATCCCCATACTGGGATGATGACACCATAAAAGAGGAAGGTTTCTCCGAAGAAACCTTCATCCAGGAAGAAGACGCGTGCTAATAAGCCCTAGTCGGAAGCCACTCTCATAGAGGACGACATGAGTCTGGTCTACGGAGCGATGGAGGACGCTTTCGAAGACATCTTGCAGAGATACAAAGAGAATAAGGAGGATTTATACGGAAGGATTGAGAGTGAATTGAAGGAAGTCCAACAATTTGTTTGCTTGGTCCACGCAGTACCTACTGTATTGTCTGCACCTTCCTCATCACATACTACAGAATTAGGGGATGAACCAACCCAATTGAGAAGGATTGCAGATGCAATAGAAGCCCGGTTCCAGAGAGTGCATGAAGAGAAGGAGAAGGCTACAAAAGCCTTGAAAAAGGAGAAAGACGAAGTATTAGCACAATTACGAGCAACACAGGAAAGTGTAGCATCCCAGGAAAGAGAGAAAGCATAGCTTCAAGAGGAAAAATCCTAGCTACAAAGGGAAAAAGAGCAGCTGCTCACAGAGTAGGTCGTGGTCAAATAAGCAGTAAGTAAAGCATATTTCTCTATACCAGGCTTGGTACAGGAGGACCAGGAGTTGGTCGAATCTCAAGTAGTGAAGCTCATAGAGATCATCCAACAACTTCAGGTTAGAATAACAAAATTAGAGGCCCAAACAGTACTGATCACCCTGCAGAAGGTGTGTGACCAAAGGGAGGAGACCACCAAGAACATAGTAGCAAGAATAAGAGCCCTCGCCTTGGAATGCAAACAATTAAGTGATAAAAGTGCCCAAACATATGAACGCCTTTCCCAGGATCCAAAGCTAAGGAAGCTAGAAGCACAGGTACAGGAGGCGCAACAACAAGCATTTTCGTTGCAGGCGAAGATGAAGTTGCTCACTACAGTGGAAAGAATGAAGAGATCCCAAGAGCAGCATGTAGTACAACAATAGATCACTGCCCTCCAGGGTAAGGTAATGGAAGTAATGCATAAGCTACAACCTATCTAAAGGTATTTATTGCAAGGTATTTGAGGAGATTGATGGACAAGGCTCACAACTAGATTAAGTCGTCACAATAGTAGAACAACGCCTGGAAGGGCCTGTTATAGACCAGACAATCCAGGAGCTCATTGAGCAAGAGGCTCTGGCGAGGAAGCAAGTCAAGGAAACTTGAGTTAAGCTCGAGGCTTTCAAAGCATCATTTTATGCACCTGAGTGACTCGGGACAAGTCACAAGTGAGTGTTGGGGGCCTGTTGGCCCTCGACCAAGTTTTGAGGAAACCTTGGTTAGATTTGGCCCACGTTTGGACCTCAACACATTGGTCGAAGAAGGAGCACCCAGGCGGAGCTAAGATCATGGATCTCACCAATTTTAGGGTTATGTGGACCCAATAAAGGTTTATCTAGAGTTTTGTAATGGGTTTATGAGATGTCGACTCATGGGGTTTCCCATGTTTAGGCCTTATTGTAAGGGTTTGTATAATATAAATAAAGAAGAATGTATTGTAAAAGTATCTAGTAGAAAAGTGAATGTAGTTTTGTGTGAACAAAGTTTCTTTGTGAAAAGGACTATATGTGCACTGAGGCTTTGTGCCCGACTATGATTTTGTAGAAGGTGCAAATGCTGTGATCTAGCTAGGTGCATTTGACCTAGTTTTGGAAGGAGGATCTGGAGCTCTGTGCGCAGATCTCCTGTCTGGTGCAAAGCTTGACTCTATGGCTTAATGCACAGGAGTGAATGAAAGTAATATTTGGCGAATAATAAAGAGGCGAAGTGGTTTGTGGACGTAGCCCCACCCTGGGGTGAACCACATATATCTGGAGTCTCATGGTTTTCTTGGTGCAATGTTATCTCTATTATGTTTTTCTTAGTTCTTATATTAGAACATGTACTGGATATGTATGTTTTGCTTAAATGCTTTGCTTATGTTAAAATGCTAGATATGATTAACAGTGCTAAGTGCTAAGTGTTAAGGTACATAATCTTTTGTTTTTACTATGCTAGATCTATCTTAGATTAGGTTTTGCGATGTTAATAAGGTTAATAAACTAATGCATGTCACTTCCAAAGCGTTAACAAAATATTTTGCAAAGTGTTATTATCACCGATCTGTGTCCCATCTTCTGTACAGGCACTTGTTTCCTGTAACCCCCCTGCTTCTACCTCGGGTGAGACTTTGCCTGCTTCGCAGGTTTTGCCGAAAGGGCCGGTAGTTGGGGTTTTGTTGGTGCGTTGTTAAGCGTTGAACCCCAGGTCTGCCCCTATGCCAACAACAACTTTGAATTATTCAAGATTAGACCCAAGTAATCTGAATACAACATATCATTGGTATTCCTATGGAATTTTACTTTGTCTGGAGCACTGATGTTGTCATAGTTTATCTTGATCTCAGATGCCTTGTCTTCGTCTACAACTGCTATATTAAAGGCTCTCTTTTCTATATCTATTACTGTGAATATTACTTTGCACACCAACCTATAAATTCAGGAAAAGGGAATGCAACCTCGACAATGTAAGGGACTGTAGTGTCTTGGATTGCTTCAAGGAAGGGTATCTGCTTCCCTACATTATCAGACAGATTAGCTCTGGACATAGAGATGGGTGAAATGGTGATTTCAGTGTTGAACACATCTGAATCTCGGTCAATTAGGGATTCTTCATTTAAAATGGAGTCTTTCTCTGTTACTGACATTATGATAGGGTCCATGGTGGCGATGAAAAATACATGTAAACGAGTGGAAAAAGCGTGAGCTTGGTGTACTGTTGAGCTTCAGTTTGAATGGAGTGGTCGTGCCAACTTTCAACGTTCATGAAAAACAATAAAATAAATGACAAGCACCCCCTTTATATACTTTCTGATTTTCGGGGGTGCAAGGAAGTGGTTTGGGGAAACTCGCTTCTTGCCCTGAAATGCACCCAGTGGCGCCACGTGGTCCCAACCCAAAACTGTGGTTTATTTTTTAGCCCGCTTTCGGGAATTATACTCTGCGCAACTCCTCCCCCCGAAAATATTCCCGACCCTTGATCTGGTGTGCTTGCGATCTGGGACCCATCATGTCCCATAAGCTTAGCACCTGCCAGATATAGCCTCCTCCTGCCAGAATTGGCCCCGTCCTCTAGTTTGTCATGTCTCCACATTAGTTTAGCACCTTGCTAAGTCTTGGAAACTAGATTTCACACAGACATTTTTATGGTGATAACATGGGCTTGAACTGGTGATTCTATCCTCCCTTCGAGGTAGCAAAGAACGACAGACCGATTTCCTACCCATTGGGCTATAATTTACTCCTACAACTTAATTTACCAACATCTTATTCAAAAAACTCAAAATCTACTCAACATAACTTAGGGCCTTCACTTCGGGCTTCAATTTTTGTTGATTTAATTCCAACTACTTCAACTGAAAAACAAAATGGTTATATACAATGAATGGAAAGGGTGATAGTTCCTTTAAATGATATAATGTTTGAGAAACCTGCCATTCACTGGTCCTCTTCTAGTGATATATCCATTAGGTTACTGTAACAGATAGGCAGTATTCCCATGGTACGCCACAATTTTGAAAGGTCCCAACCATAGGTGGTCAAACTTCCCATGCTTTCCGCTGTCTTCATTTTTGGCATCCCATCTCAATACCAAGTCTCCCACTTTGAAATCATATTCATTGGTATGCCTGTCAAAATCCTTTTTAATCTTGTTTTGGTGTAGTTGAGAATTGTTGAAGGCTTTTTCTCTTGTTTGTTGGACATTGATCAGTTCATTTGTTCTCCTTCGAGTGGCATCTGTTTCAACATCCTCCTCCTATAACAACCTCATCACTGGAAATCATAATGCAATAGGAAAAATTGCCTCTGTGTCATACACAATCTGGAAGGGTGATGCGGCAATAGATATTTTTGTAGTGATCCTATCAGCCCATAGTGCATGGATGAGATTTTTGTTCCAAGATTTTTTGTTATCTTGCAACAACTTCTTGATAATTCTGGTCAAGATCTTATTGGATGACTCAGCTAACCCATTTCCTCGAGGGTAATAGAATGTGGATTGACCAAGTGTTATATTGTAATCACTGCAAATTTGTTCCATCTTCCTGGACTTAAATGTTGTTGCATTGTCTATAATGATTTTGATTGGACACCCAAACCTGGACAAAATATTGTTCTCCAAAAATTGAATGATAACAACATCTGTGGCCTGCCTGGTGGGAATTGCCTCAATCCACTTGGTGAAGTAATCTATGGCTTTCAGTATCCACTTGTGCTACGTTGAGGACTATGGATGAATTTATCCTATAAAATCAAGGCTCCGTTGTCTAAAAGGTGCTTCAACAAAGATGGGCTTCAAGGGCAAAGGCTGCAATTTTCTCTTCCCATAAAAAATTTGGCATTCATGACAACTTGAAACCTCTGTATAGACATCAGAAAAAATGATAGGCCAATAGAACCCAACCCTTAATATTTCGTGCACATTAGTTTTCCAATAATGGCGTCCTCCACAGTCACCTTTGTGGAATTATTTGATGGTCTTCCCTACTTCTTCCTCCAACAAACAAATCAACAAGATTCCTCCTGGATCCTTCCAATACAGATATTGATTTACAATACAAAACTTTGTTGCTTTTAGTTTTATGAACCTGGCCTTGGTTTTACTCAATTCAGGAGGAGCCTGCAAATTTTCTAACACATAAATAATCTCAGCATACCATGGGGAGTCAAGGAATTTTTGGGATACCTGAGGGGCCCTTTATTCTTCTAAATCTGCTGACAAGTCAACAATAAAATTTATTCCCAAGAGCTCACAATTTGTCTATGCCATCATCTTTGCAAGTCCCTGCCCCTTGATGAACTTTGTAGGTTTGATATCAAGGTCATATTCTAACAACATGACTATCCACTTTCCCCTTTTTCCCTCAGGATCAGGCTGAGTTAAAATGTCTTTCACAGAATTGCTAGGCACATAGGTAGTGGTATGAGAATGCAAGATATGAACTATGAACTGCTTCAAGGCCTTGAATAGTGCATATTCCTGCTTTTCCATGATATCATACTTCAATGGGGAATCCCTCAATGTCCTGCTATAGTATGTTATAGGCTTCTCAAAAGTCTTCTCATCCTTTTGTAATAAAACACCAAAAATGGTGTGCTCTGAGGAAAAAGAGAACAATATAAAGTCTTTTTCAAAATTAGGACTAGTCGGTACTGGGGCCTTGTTAAATGCCACTTTAATGTCTTCGAAGGATTTTCTGGCTTCAGGGGTCCACCTTATCTCATTTCCTTTATTGAGCATGTTAGTGATATACTTTATGATTTCAGCCAGGTTAGGGATGAATCTTCTCAGAAAATTCACTTTCCCCAGGAAATATTGTGCTTCTTTTTTGCTTCTGGGTGTGCCAATTTTTAAGATCCCATCAAATCTGTTGGGATCTATATTTATCCCCTCTTTTTAAATAATGTGAACAAGCAGTTTCCCTTCTTCCATGCCAAAATTTGACTTCTTTGGGTTCAATGAAATGCCAAACTTTCTACACTTCTGAAAACCCCTTATTAGATGCTTGAGATGTTCTTCATCAGAAACTGAATACATAGTGATATCATCTAAGTAAATAACATTAAATTTGTCTTTCTCATCAGCAAAATCTATGTCCATAGCCCTTTGAAATGTTTCTCCTGCATTCATGAGCCCAAAAGGCATCTTGGCATACATGAAGGTACCCCATGGTGTTGTGAATGTTGTATTTTCCTGATCATCAGGGTGCACCATGATTCGATTGTACCCAGAGAAACCATCCAGCATTGACATCTTCTGAGAACCTACCACTTTCTGTAGAATGTGATCCATATTAGGCAGTGGGTGATTGTCCTTAAGAGACACACTGTTCATATTTCTGAAGTCCACACACAACCTAATCTCTCCACTCTTCTTTCTGACAGGCACCAGATTTTCCACCCATTCAAAAAATCTCAGAGACACTATCATCTTGGCTTCAAACAACTTCTTTATTTATTTCTTGATCAAGGGAAACATCAAAGGATTGATTCTTCTTAATTTATGTTTGAAATTTTTATGATCTTCTTTGATTGGAATCACATGTTGAATCACCTTGGTATCATAAACTTTCAAATCTTCATAACTCCAGGCAAGAACATTAGGTAATTCTTTCATTAAGTTGATATATCTTTGCTTGACCTTTGGGTTGAGTGTCTTGGACAAATTAATGATATTTGGATCTTCCTGAGTCCCAATGTTGCAATATTCAACATCTCCCTCATTTACAGTAATTTTTGGACTCCTAGCCACATCATTGTTATCAAAGAGTTTCTCCAATGGGACCAGGCCTTTGAGAATGATGTTACTTTTCAGTTGCACTATATATCTACCAACAATCTGATTTTTGAAGTAACCATCCTTTGTGAACACAACTCCATATACCTCTTCATCACAATATTCTTCATCAATATTCAAATTTTCAAATCCATCTTCCATTTTGAGAAAACTTTCTATTTGTTTATCATCTTCAAAAACCTGCCAGTACTTAATATTATCAGGCACTGTTGGTCTGTGCTTGATCTCAATTTCACATCCCCTATTAGGAAAGATTGGAATTTTGAAAACTAAATATGAAGTAGCAAGAGCATCAACAATCTGATTATGACCCCTTGGAATCGCTGAGAGGCTATAATCTGAAAATTCTTCCAGAAGGTCAATCATTATATTCCAATATGCTCTTAATCTGGGGTGCTTTTCCTGATATATTCCCTTCACCTTATTTATGATCAACTCAGAATCTCCATGAACAACTATCCTCAAAAACTATCCTCTTAGCGCCCATTTCTTTCAAAGCCTTCAATACTAACACCAATGCCTCATATTCAGCCATGTTGTTTGTGCAATCAAAAGCAAGTTTATAAGAACAAAGCTTGGTGGCCAATATGGGGGGGTTAATCTAGACACCAACGCCTGCTCCTTCTCTGCTAACAGCTCCACCGAAACTCATGTTCCACATCTCATTCTCTGCATTGTCTTGCTGTTCTGAAACCTTTTCAATCTGATGATCAGAATTGTCTTTGGAAGCCATATCAATGTCTGGCCCTTTCTCTTCAAAATACAAATCATTGAAGAAAATGGAAGAACCCAACTCAGTCTCCACAGAGTAGATGGGATGGTTATTCGGCTAGGCCTTGTTACTTACCATATGTTTGAGAAAAACCTCCCTGTAAAATCTCCTATCTGGACCAAAGACAGGGATAGTGGCATACGACATATCCATTTGTAGATTTCCTTTCATGTTTGGAGCCCATGACCTAGACAACAACATGCCAAACTTGGGAGGGATATCAGCAACCACTACATCCATGACCATATTCTTTGCTGGAATTTGAGACAAATATACTACCAGATCTTTGATTAGGCCTAAGAATTTCACCTTCCTTGAATCAAAAGAGAAAAGATCTTTGTAAGGCCTTGTGATGTAAAGGCCCAATTGGTCCATGACCACCTTGGACATCAGGTTATGGGATGCTCCTGAATCCAACATGGCATTGTGCAGAGTCATATCATGGATCTTCAGGATGACATAGAAAGGGGGGACCTCTTCAACATCACTACTTTCCTCTACACGTGTGCCAAATAAGATGAAAGGATGATCATCTTGTATGTTCAAAGTGTCAGAAGTTTGTTCCATCTTGAGAATTTTGATGATCTGATTTCTATATTCATTGTTATTTATCAACTCGTTGAATGGTACATAGATTTTAATCTTGTCCATGTCACTTTCAAAATTAAAAGAGGATGAGGTTTTCTCTACCTCTTTGATGACTGTCTCCTTTCTTGTTTCAGGTACTTTCTTCTGGGTTCTTCCTTCTTCTTTCTTTTGTCCACAACATATTTTGCAGCAGAGTCCTTTTTAGGATGACTTGAATAAGGTATGTTATTCTGAGCTTCTTTGGTAAGATTTCCCCTTGGAGGATTTGCAGGCACCTTTTTGTTTTGAAGATTGTACTGCTTCTGGAATTGTATGATGTCATTTTCAGCCCTGCTTGGTAATCTTCTCCTTCTACTGACAACCTCTCATCATTTTCCTGCATGAATATTTCATTAGCATCCATGAACTTGTCATGTTCCTCTTTGGTCAAAAATACCTCGGTTTCATCACCATCACAACAATGCATATTGTCTTCAAAATTTTCATCATAATTATTTTCAAAAGGAGGTTGTATTTGTTGATCCCCCTAATTCCTCTGATCTCTTTATCTGATTTGTGAGACTGTTGGTCTTCTCTGATTCATGGGTGGAACATCAACCTGTTATATGGTGTTAGGATTATTATCTAAAGTAATTCTCTCCATCATTTTCTCCATAGTTTTCATCATCGTTTCAAACCTTTCTTATGATGTTTGTGAGGTTGAAGGCTATGCCTTATCTTGAACCTTGTTCATGTCCCTATCAAAGTTAGATTTGATCTTTCCTGAAGCCATTAGATTCACTTCAAATTCTATTGCATCATTCATAATATCATCTAATGAAGTAGATCTTCTTTCCCTCAACAACAAAGAAAAATCACTTTCAAAGGAATCAACATATCTAAGTTGAGCAGCTCTAGGATGGGGTGTTACTTCAGTAGGAATTAAATTATAGACCTTTATAAATTTGGCTAAAACTCCTGAACTGTTTCATTAGGTGACCTTCTCATGTTGTTATACTGAGTTAACAATTGAAGGGGGGTTTTCTTGTCACCCCACTTTGCAAGAAAACTAGTTTCAAAGGCTTCAAAATTTATGATACTAGCTGTTGGGAGGGCTTTGAACCACTTTTTGACTTCTCCTACAAGACTTTGTGGAAACAACCTCATTTTTGCATCCTCAAAATCTACTTCTTCTAAGTATATAAAATCATTGAAACAATCTATATGTTTTTAGGCTAATACATTGCCTGCAGCATCATACAACTTGATCCTTAGATTATATTCCCATGGAAAATCATGTAACTGAGCAGGCAGAACGAGAAGGGAAAACCTAGCTTCCATGGATGTTGTAAGGACTTGAAGTGGCTGTTGGTTCTGAGTATGAATCACAATAGGTTTGGTAGAGGTAGCTAAAATTAAATCTTGGACCCTCTTCTTATCAAAGATTACCTCATTCAAACAAGATTAAGATTTAGTTCTAAACAAAGTTAGAACCGGGTACTAGCCTGCTCAACTCAGAGAGGGCTCTCTTGTGTCACTTGGTATTTCTTTGTTAGTCTATGGCTAGGTTTGTTGTTTTTGGGGGGTTTTTATAAATTTTCTAGCAAGGAAGGGGAGGGACACTTAGGGATATGGAGTCAAATTCTGAAACTAAATGAAAACACTGACTGGCCAGTAGGAATCTCTAGAGGATAAAGGCTAAGTGATGTGATGAATCTGAGTTATAAATTGTAGTTTGTAGAGTGTAAGAAGAAGAAAACAATTAACTGCATCAGAGCATTAATGAAATGAATTCTGAATTAGTTAAGAAGAACTTAACACAATTTAAATTGCTTAAGCCAAGAGCATCACAAGATGAATTATAGGTCTTTAAACTATCCAATTTAAACAAAATACAGTGTAAATGAAATTAGAAACACATGAAATACATACAAGGAGAGAAAACAAAACTCATATCACCACCATTAGAATATTTTCATAGAGACTTCAAAGGCTTCTACATATGTATTCAATTTAGCTCCAGAAAATTACAATTGAGTTCCAAACAACTAAAAAGGTGTCCTTGCACCTATGCCAACATTAATACATTTGGAACTTCTAATACTTATACAATTTGAGTTCCTTCAGTTAGAAACTAATTACATTAGCTGAACTGAAACGTTTCAGCTTCTAAAACTGATTACAATCATTACAAATGACAGTTTTGGTATGGGAACCGATTACAATGATTAACAGAAAAACGTTTTATGACCCAACAGTCGATTCTTCTGATGCTCCAACTTCTTCTTTTTCCATTGGTTCTGTTTTGGTCTTCTGTCTGATCTGCCATATTCGGTGACACATGGACATCATTTTCTAGATCCCAAAAAACTGCACTTTGTTTTACCTAGCCAAACTATCTCCTTCCATTGCAAGTCCGAAGGGATATCATAGTCCATCATTTCTTTGATTAGGATCTCCAGGTCAATGAAAGAGGCATATGTCATGATTGGTAGTCCAATATTCATTGTTTTGAACTGATTCAAAATATCAAAATATGTAATCAAATGTTCAACCAGGGTTGCTCCTTTCAAGTTTTCCTCTAGGTTTTCAAACTTAGAGTGATCCATTCTGCATTGAGTGAGGTGAGAGTTCTATTCCTCCTAATCATGTAATTTTCCTTTGCCATCCCAAAATGGTGGGAGGACTTTGATGAACAACTCTTCAAACAAATCCTTAAATTCTTGTACACTTTTCTCCATCTGTGTGGCCTTAGTTTGGACTTATTTTAGCAAGTTATGCTTGGCAATAACTATCCTGGCCCAGATGATCAATGTAGTTCTATCTTTGACCCCAATGGTCTGAAGTTCTGTAGTAGGGATGGAATTTCACATGTTTATGGAATTTTGGGCCCACTCTGATGGTTTCTTTGCTAAGGTCTCATTTACAACAGTGCACTTGCTTCTGGCTGTGATGGCCATGCTGTCTTTATCATTGATGAATTTTGAGTACACTCTGAACTTGGAAGCTTCAGCAGCTATAGAATCCCAGATGATGTGTTTGGCTCCCTGCAACAACCCTTTGCCTCTCAATATTATTTTCAGCTTGTCTATCCTCTCCTACAAATCTTGATTCTCCTTTTGAAATTGATCCATCCTTTCATCTTTTGTTTTCATTTCCTGCTTCAATTTCTCTATGTCTCCCTTTAACCCTTTGATTTCTCCTACCTTCAAGCTAACTTGTGACATAGCCTAGACAAGTCCTTCAGTGCTTTGGCCAACTTTTGTAGCAGGAGGTACAACTACAACCATGTTCAGTAATTATGTCTGTCCTTGTGTCCAATTCGCTTTTTCTTGTTCTAGCTGTAACACCCTAGCCTGGTAGTTCAATGCCTCTTTTCAAAATGATTCTTTTTCCTACTCTAGAGCAACCAATTTTGTTGTTTGTGGATTCTCTGTGGCAAAAATTTTCAGTTTCTTCTTTAATCTTTGAATAATCTTGTCCTTTTCATCTAATGAGCATTTCACCCCTTGAGGGCCTTCAGATTCTAGCCTCTTGACCTAAGTTTTCCAAGCTCTGTTGGGTTCCTTTTCTTGCCTCAACTTCCCTTCCAACTTTATTGCACAAGATGACATCTTTGAATTATTCAATCTTAGACCTAGGTAATCTGAATATAACATATCATTGGTAGTCCTGTGGAATTTTACTTTGTCTGGAGCACTGATGTTGTCATACTTTATCTTGATATCAGATACCTTGTCTTCATCTACAAATGTTATATTAAAGGTTCTCTTCTCTATATCTCTTACTGTGAATACTGCTCTACGCACCAACCTATAATTTTGGGAAAAGGGAATGTGACCTTGACAATGTAAGGGACTATAGTGGCCTGGACTGCTTCAAGGAAGGGTACCCGCTTCCCTACATTATCAGAAAGATTAGCTCTAGACACAGAGATGGGAGAAATGGTGATTTCAGTGTCAAACACATCTGAATCTCTGTCAATTAGGGCTTCTTCGTTTGACACAAGGTCTTTCTCTGTTACTGGCATTATTATAGGGTCCATGGTGGCAATGAAAAATACCTATAAACGAGAGGAAAAGGCATGAGCTTGGCGTACTGTTGAGCTTTAGTTTGATTGGAGTGACCGCGCCAACTTTCAACGTTCCAATATTTGAAAAAAAATAAAATAAACGACAAGCACCTCCTTTATATACTTTCCATATTTAGGGGGTGCGAGGAAGTGGTTTGGGACATCCCACTTCTCACCCCAAAATGCACCCAGTGGTGCCACGTGGTGTCTAGTTGCAACTGGAAAACAAAGGAAGCTGGTGGTTCCAATGAATGTAATTCTTCAAGACATATAAGAAAAAGAATTATGTGGTTTTCTCCCGATTTGGGTTTCCATGTAAAACACAAGTGTACTGTGTATGTGCGTGATTTTCTTATTTCTTACTGCTCATTATTGGATAATAATTCTACATTGATATAACATTTGAAGAAAAATGATTATAATTATGCTATTACCGATTCACCCCCCCTCTCAGTAATCCAACAATTGGTATCAGAGCAAGTTCCTTCAGAAATCAATTTAACCACTGAAAGGTAGATCATGGAGAGTACCAACTTGTATAAAAATGGAATACCACAGTTTGATGGACAGAAGTATGTTTTTTGGAGCATAAGGATGAAGACATATATACAGGCATAGGGATTTCAAGTTTGGAAATCAATTGTAGATGGATACACAGCACCAACAGTTCCACCAATAAATGACAAAGCAGTGAAACTCGGTGAGAATAATTTCAAATCCAAAAATGCACTTTTGAATGGTCTCAGTGATACGGTATTCACCAATTGCACATTGTAAATCTTCTAAAGAGATTTGGGACAAGCTTCAAAATATTTATGAAGGAGATTCAAAAGTCAAAGCGGCAAAGCTTCAAACTTACAGAGGTCAGTTCGACCAACTAAAAATGAAGGAAGATGAAGATATCACAGCTTACTTCTTACGAGTCGATGAAACAGTGAATGCAATCATAGGATTGGGAGAATAAATCAAAGAATCTGTAATTGTTCAAAGCGTACTAAGATCTCTTCCTATGAGATTCAACCCTAAGATATCAACACTAGAAGAAAGATCAGATCTAAACTCAATAAGCATGGATGAACTGCATGGAATCTTCACAGCATATGAGA
>JZKD02S1950822.1:71037-81183 GCA_000966675.3 Picea glauca
TAAAATTTGCATGGGATGAATTAACTATGTTTTTTTTTAGTTGAGGTTGTGGAATGCATGTCCTTATTGAGATTTACGACCATATTTCGAAGCATGTTGCATTCTACTTCAATGTATTGAATTTTTTCTTCTAGTGAATAAAGACTCCGATTATTGAGGCATTTTGAGAGGTACAAACATGCTCATTTTCATGCACCTTAAAAATTATTGAGAAGATTGAGGATCTATTGCAATGAATTACACCTTTGTGTCTACAAAGAGCCCTTCAAATCTCTTGATTTTCTCCATGGTCCATGCTTTTTAAAACTACGACATAGATGTTTGTGTATGGAAAATTCAAAGCAAAGCCATTGTAACTTGAAAATTTTCCTTCTACTTCAAACTACCTATCATTCCTCAAAAGCATCAACAAAGTTGCAATAACATAGAATTTATGGGGAATCATGTTCCCACTCTTAAACTTCAAAAACCCCTTTCCCAAATCCTTTAGATTTTGCACAATAAATGAAAACCCAAAGAGAGGGAAGTCGAGACCATAGACACAAAAATAAACACAGATAAAGGATGTACAAGGTGTTGGTATTTTATATGATTCTCAGATCTGATAAATATTGCCTTATGATTAATAAAAAGATTCACTTTCACACATCGGTTATCATAGAATAACTATACACTGAAAAACTCAACTACAATATTGCAGCAGAAATGACAAGATCTTGAAATATTAACCATGCACGGTAAACACAAGAACAAAAATTTTTATCCTATGAAACCCAAACTTGGGAGAAAACCCAAAAACCTTTCTCTAGAAGAATTCAGTCCAAGATATTACCAGTACATCACCATCAATAGCCAAAATACCATACAGAGAAGATCCTCCCCAAGGATTGCATCACCAAGACCTAGCGCCTCAATAAGATGACCAAGAATAACCAAGCAAGAGCTTCTCCAAGTGTGGTGCACTCTCCAAGACAACCAGAACTAAGGTATAGTGAAATAGCCAAAAACTGCAGCTGCAATTGCCTTGTGTGTAGAAGGATTTGTTTGACTATCAAAGTGAAATGAGCCAGTCTTGTATTTATACTGACCTAGGCGCTAGTCTAGGGTCGACTTCTTATTTCTGGGTCTTTAATTTTACTATTATTTTTCATGTGGGGTCGACTTCTCTTCCCGGAGCTTCTATAATGGAGTAGACGGGTCTTCTTGTACTTTGTTGTGGAGAATGACAACCCAAAGTTACAAATATCCAACACTCCCTCTCAACGAGGGAGGCATTCTCCATACTTGGATTTCTTCTTTCATAGCAAGGTTGTCTTCATGAGCCATGTTGATGTGCCATCTCTGCATCCTTGATGGGAGAAGGACTAAACCTAGTCCATTCTCCACTAGGAGAACCCCATGAGTGAATGAATCATTACCCTTGGTCATATCAAAACTAGCATAGCCTTGTGCATGACCAATATAGGATAATGTCTTCCTGATGCTTATCTGGGCCACTCACCACTAGCAAAGCCCTGTGGATGAGTGAATCATTCTCCTTTGGTCATATCAGCACTAGCATATCCTCGTCCATGACCAATATAGGAAGAATGTCTACCCAAATCTAGAGAACATCAACATATATGGGTCATTCACCACTAACAGAGCCCTGTGAGTGAATGAATCATTCTCCCTTGGTCATATCAGGGCTAGCATAGCCCTGTGCATGACTAATCTAGGAGAAGGTATGCTCGATGTTGAAACATCAACGCTCATCACTAGCCAAATCAACATGGCTAATCCTGTGTATCATCCTCCTTAGCCAAATCAGCATGGCCACTCTGGGAGGATAATATGCAATATGCTCATCTATGGATTAGTATTGGAGCTTCACTACTCCCTTCTTTACCATGTCTCGAATGAAGTCCTGCAAGAAGGTTTTGAAGTTGCACCACTTCATGACTTGCAACACTGGCTGTGACATACTTTGTCTCTACTATATTGAGTGATACATAAACCTACTTCCAACTTATCTCGAAAATCATAACTGATTCCAAGCTAAAGCAACACCCTGAGGTGCTCAATCTGTCTATTGCACTCTTTCTCAATCAGAATATATATATCTATGTAGCCTCACTTCATCACCTGGAAAAACCATATCCAATTGTACCATGCTTCACTTCCACCCATTGGAACTTCCTTGGCTTCAACCAAATATTGGCTCAGGGTGCTCACTGCAAAGCAAATATCTGGCCTGACATTAACTAGGTACATCAAGGATCCAATCTACTATAGATCTCATCCGATCTCATCGCACCTCTAATCCCAAGAGTACATCTGGCCAGGATCCTCCATCTCGAACTCTGAGGCCAACTCCCTCTATCACCGGAGTAAGTCCTGTTGTCCAATCTGCCTCACTAACTTCTCCCTCTGAGACAAAATCTATACCCAGTCCTCCTAACTAATTGCCTCCTCTGTCATTGTAGAAAGATCACATCTCCTAGAAGCCTCTTGCCTTTGAAGCTTCTTTCTGGTCTCCTCAACTCATGACACCTATCTGTTAGTCCTGGGAGATGGCTCTTTCCCACCTGGATTTGGGGGGGGACTCCCTCTGAATAATCGACTCTCTCTTGAGACAACTGGCTCTCTCTAAGATCAAGCTCACTCTATACATTCTTGGTTAAAACCAAGCTCATCAAGTATCCATTGATCTCAGAGCACCATGCTCCCTCTAAAACATGACTCCCTCTAAGTCTGTAAAATATATGGAGCCATCTTCTCCCTCTACATCTTATGAAGTCTGACCTCCAATGAACTATCCTGGGAGGATGCTCCTCCCTACTGGATCCTGAGGGTTGACTCCCTATGAACTCTGGCTCCTTTTGAGCTGGTACTTGGTGGGGCCACCTACCTCACCACTGGTGGAGCCGTCTACTCCTCACTGGCAATCTCCATCTGGAACACTATGTATCCCACAAAAGTATCCTTCTTTTTGGAAGGTTCTAACTTTGTTTTCTTGGCTTTCGATATATGGATGTATACTGTCACATATACAAATCCATGTTTGGATAGCCTACTCCATGTCTGGATAGCCTACTCCATGTATCGATAGCCTAATCCATGTCTCAAACTAGAGACCATCTAATATGTTGCCTCCTACAACTGTCACTATAGATCCCTCTCAAAGCTATCACCCGTGACCTTCCCAGAACAAGTGCAATAACAAAAAAAATAGTAGACAGGTACAATATTCTTATGATAAGGAAATAGGAACAAGAATAAAAAATGGGAAATAGGAACAACACTTTTCCAGTGTTTTTACCAATCATTCCTCCGTGGTAACCTGCCCGAAACAAAACAAGAGAAACACTTTTCTAGTGTTGTGACCTGCATATTAACCTTCCAGGGACAAAGACAACAACCAAGAACATCTCCTAGAAGAGATCAATTTCATCTTGTAAATAAGTGCATCATTCATACTAAACAATGAACATTTACACAATGATCATTTTACTAACAATATTCAAAACATTTGATAGAAAAAGTACTTAGTAGTAATAGATCTCTAAAGACTGTTGTCTCGGTTACAATATTTATTTAATATGCAACAATATAAAAATATCAAACTTGATATGCAAACCTAGAGTCTTAATTGCTAGGGAGGGTGCACTATTCCTATGAATGCACTAGATCCAATGATCCATTTGGGTCATTGCTTGGACAAGGTCCCTTGTACATCCCTTGCAAACACCCTCATACTTTGCTAAATGATATAACTTGGAAACATAAATAAGTGCATACCTCTGAAATTTGTAGCACCATCCATCTTGTCTCAAGGTTTGTGCAATTGGCAACTAGCAACTGCAATTGCAACTGTAACTGGAAATTGCAACTGCAACTATACAGTGGCAATATTTCAACTAGCTCTGAAACCATGTTGGTGTTTTATATGATTCTCAGATCTGGTAGTTATTTCCTTATGATTAATAAAAAGATTCATTGTCATACATCAATTATCATAGAATAATTATACACTGAAAAAATCAACTATAATACTGCAGCAGAAATGACAAGATCTAGAAATATTAACCATGCATAGTAAACAAAAGAACACAAGAGTTTATTGTGGGAAACCCAAACTTGGGAGAAAACTCAACAACCTTTCTCTAGAAGAATTCAATCCAAGATATTACCAATACATCAGCATCAATAGCCAAAATACCATACAGATAAGATCCTCCCCAAGGCTAGCATCACCAAGACCTAGCGCCTCAATGAGATGACCAAGAATAACCAAGCATGAGCTTCTCCAAGTGTGGCACACTCTCCAAGACAACCATAACCAAGGTATAGTGAAATAGCCAAAAATTGCAGCTGCAATTGCCTTGTGCGCACTGTAGAAGGAGTTGTTTGACTGTCAAAATGAAATGAGCCAGTCTTGTATTTATATTGATCTAGGCATCAGTCTGGGGTTGACTTCTTATTTCTGGGTCTTCAATTTTTTTATTATTATTCCCGTGGGGTCGACATCTCTTCCTGGTCTTCAACTTCTTCCTAGGGATTCTGTAATGGTGTAGATGAGTCTTCTTATACTTTCTTGTGGAGAATGGCTATCCAAAGTTACAAATCTCCAACACAAGGTCCCAGAGACTAAGACCTTCTTACATCCCAGATAATATTGCATCCAATTGAAATAGATTCCATAGGCAGAAACCCAAAGCAATAACCAACTACCAACACACATAGATATCACTCCATTGATACCATTCAGAGACTAAATCCTTTAAGTGAGGTTTAACCATCCACGAGCCAGGAGAAAAGCTTACCAAGTGAGAGTCGAGCTACTTGTTAAACCTCCTACAAATCTTTGTTCTTCTCACTATCCCACCTTGTAAACAATGTCACAATGAAGAGTACACAAGATAGGGCCACACTTATTTCTAGCATGCAGGGGAGGTGGGAAGTCGCCCTTTCATACACCATCATTGCACTTGAGATTTGAGCTTTGAATTGGTAATTCATGTGTTAATAAATGATGAGGGGACGTGGCATTCCTTTGAACCATAGTATCATTAGGGAATTGTGCAAAGGTGTTGCCCCAATTTTTATTCAAAGCCCTTTGTGGGATTAAGGTGGCTTCATTAACCAAAAGTTCCACTTGAGTATTGCATTTTCTTAGAGCATAAAAATATAAGATCGAATGCAAGCTCATATAGCTTGTTGTCAAGCATGGTTATATTCTTAACTACCATTTTGAAAACAATAGTTAAATCTCCTATGAGAATCAACGATTTGATATTGATTTCAACTACAAGGGAAAGACTCTAAAGAAGAGTATAGTCATTTGCTTGATTGTTTATTGATGTGCCTAGTCCCCTGCAAAGGTCATTTCTGATTGCCCCTTCAAGATCAAACAAAAATGATCTCATGCTGGCCACCCTTTAGATGGGATATTAAAAAGAATAAATAATTATAAAAAATATATCTATATTAACTTAATGCATATAACATAATCATGTTGCACCACTCAATACACCGAAATAAGCGGGAAGACCCTCACCGAAATAAGCGGGAAGACCCTCGGCGCAAAGACCCTCACCGAAATAAGCGCAAAGACTATAAGGGGAATTTTATCCCACGCGTTCCAGTCGTTTGGATCCCCAGTCAACACGCAATTTAGATCCCCAGCCAACACGGCAATTTTTACGACTTTTCAACCTTCCCCTGCAACTTTTCCAATGGCTATAAAGGAGCATGAAGTCATGGCAATGAAGTGAATTCACAGCCACGGGAGAGAGAGATGGATAAAGCCGTTATGTCCATGCTTCTCACCTTTCTTATATTCACAGCGTTGGGTTATGCTTAGAGCCAAAGATAGTGGTGTGGCTTATAGTTGTTCACTAATTTTGTATGAAACAACTCAACCCCGATGTAAAGCTTGAATCACAATTTAATAAATTACTTGAATATGGTTATACACAAATTGATTCTTGATAAATAGTAAAATTCAACAATGTATGACACTTAAGACGCAGTTTAGTTGTTCTTAACACTAAATTCCAAGAATGTTGCACCTAACAATTAATTATATTAAACAATAAATTAATATAGCCTCAAATCARGCATCTTACCATAWCACCAAAATCTTAGMGAATTCAAATTTCAAATGAAGTTMTTGYGGTTATGTACCACATAATTCACCTYRTGTCAAACCAACATTTRGTAGTAATGTCCCACATTGTTGATCTTGAAATCAAGTGGCTTCCAATAATAGTTTCAGAAAAATATCTCAAAGAAAAATCACTAACAATGTATCAAATAAATTTGTTGTGTCATTTGTATCTAACCRCCAWCTATTGCTCACATCAAAATTCYGTTTTATMACAAGAGCTCTCTACTATCACCATAATGTAATCTMACCCATTTCATAAGGYYGCRGTGAGAAYATGGGTGATCAAAATCAAAATCATGGAGACATCRTTGCCCACTACTTTCACACCCCACCTCACACAAAATTTCACCCAAGACCAAGACAASAAAAAATTGAAACTCTTTACCTTAGGGCCTCTAGACCATAAYATCTTGTATTTAAATAAACCCAAATTGAAGTACTAAAAATAACAAAAACAAAATGCAAATTGGATTCAACCATTTATTTTTAAAAGACTCAAACAAGAAAATATTTTTTATAAAACAAATATGCAAAAGGGTAAAAGCCACAGATACAATAGTTGAACCAAGTTTTAGCCACAACCTTCTTCGCATGGCTTCCATAAGTTACCTCAAGGGAAAAAGTGTCAAAATTAAACAACTCTGAGTTTTCCATGGCTCACCTGATGTGAAAGTGTTTGGTGCTATGTAGCAGAGGGTTCCCACAATACCGGTGATCGTGAAGGACTATTAGTCGTGTTCAATTAGATAGGTAAGGTCAAGGTCATTGATTCGAGCCTTGTATCCCAAATCAAGAATGATGTTATTGGCTTTCACATCCAGATGGATATATATTACTCATTTTTGCTACTTGTGACTTATGATACTCGAGGAACACTATAATCCCTATCACTTGGCATATCTAGGCAGTAACATAAATTTTCCTTTTGGATAGTAGTAGGACAATAGAAGTACATAAGAGAGCTAGAGCCAAAGAAAATAAAAACATGTATTAATATTATTATTTCTCATAGTTTTTGGTCAAAATCATGGTTCTTCACTTTAAGTGAGAAACTAGTATCCAATTGAACATATACCAAACAATAATTTCATTAGCTTAAAATTTAGTCAAGTGGGATATTACAATGGATGGAGCTAAATAAGTGCTACGAATTTCAAATACAAGTGGTTTCAATATCTCCTCTGTTAAGGGAGTTGTAATATTAGAAGTACTAATCCTAATCAAATGCATATAATATAGTGGATATCAATAAAACAAAATCTGTAGGTAGACATGTAGATAGATAGAGAAATCTTAATGAAAAGGAAATAATTTAACTTGATCTATCACTGGACCACACAACATACTGAAGTCGTCGCTTCTCATGGTATAAAAAGAATTGAAGAATGCAACACAAGTCCTCTAGAAAATTACAATGAATGTAAACATTGTATCCTTGAAGGTTCTGGCTCCCTTTGATTCGAAGGGAACCTTGAATTATCTCCTTTTAAGTGAAAGCCTCCACAATCATGTCCCCATACATTGGTTTTGTTGTAATAATTTTGTTTAATTTTCTTCATGTTGTATATAAAATAAGTTAAACACCATTAATTTATAATGAAAGTTTAAAGAGTATAATTAATTATTAAATAAAAAAAAAATTATTATTAAAATTAATATTGAAACCATTAATTTATAATAAAAGTTTGAAGAGTATAATTAATTATTAAATAAAAAATATTTAATTATTAAAATTAATTATTGAAGAAGAGGAAAAATGATGTGATATTATTTTTTTATACTTTAAAATTAAAATCATAACTTTAGCAATGCTTCAAACTTTTTGACTAACTTATTCAAATTCCAAATATTTCCAAACTAAAAAGTGGAAATGAAAATGAAAATATAGTATTTGATCAAAACTACTCAAATATAAGAGGTCTCCTTTAATTTAATTTAAATGTCCTAGTTAATTCATGAGAGCTTACACGTTTCCCAAATGATTGGAAGCTCTAGCTATTGAGATTACCTAAATTAAGCCCAATAGAATTTGTAATTGTAAATCATGTAAGCGATGGAAATTTTAGAACAAAATATGGTGTAGTAGCGATTATTAGATTTTTAGAGTGGGTCTTTGGAATGTGAAAACAATTTGTTGATACTATTGAACATATAATTGAGTCTTATGATGAATTGTGTGGTCAGGTATGATTTTTAAATGTTGTTTTAATACTAAAGTGGATTAGAAATTTAGAACATTATGGTGCAAGGACTTTTGATTATATAAATTGTTTGCTTAAGGTATTGAGGAAGTTGATTTTTTTTTTAAATACAAAAACAAAAAAGAAAGAAACAATGTTGAGAAAAATAAAAATAAAAAATTACTAGACAAGGTATTGAAGAGGGTGACTTTTTTTTTAAATATGAAAAAAAAAAAATGATGTTGAGAAAAAAAAAGATAATAAATTAAACTTTTAGAGGAACAATAAAACCAATTATTAGAATAGTTTGGCAAGATTTTGACATACACCTACTTAGAAATAGAGGTATTGTTACCCAAATTGGAATTTTATTTGTTGTTGTAGAGAGTGGAGAACTTGTTGCTTAAGACCTTCACCTTGTGTGCTATGATACCAATAGACACTTCATACCCCACTTCATCATCTCGAGCACATTTATTAGTATGTCACTTGCTATTAAATCAAACAAAATTCCAATGATCAACAGATCCAAAAGAAGTAAAATATGGTTTTTATTTTTCTTTAGCTACTCGTTGAGAATTGACCTATTTGAATTTGTGAATTCCAAACACACACTCCCTTACCTATTAGGCCCACTCTTGTCTATTTAGATATAAAGAAAATATATATATAAATATATATATATATATATATATATATATTTATATATATAAAAACATATTTCCCTGAAATGTAAAAATATATACCACTCTTGTATATTTACATTTCAGGGAAATGTGTGTGTGTGTGTGTGTGTGTGTGTGGGTGGTAATATATTGACTATTACCGAAGATGAAAGCGAGACACGACCGATGGTAGCTGGAGCTCTCTGCAAGGTTTAGGGTTTACATGCTCCCGCTTCCCTCCCACCCTGACCACGTCTGAACTCCCTTGTACGCGTTGCTCACCTCTATACCCTGTCACTAACCGCCACAGAAGAATGGGAACAGAAGGGGGGGTGAAAGCCCCCTCATACCATAACATCACCGCAAATGATCCAGAGAACTCACAAGCACATCGTTCGTCCTTTGAGCCGTCATTGCACTTACAAGACCAATATCTGCAAGAAGAAATGGATGTAAGCAAATAACCAAACATGGATGTTGAGTCCTTGCATCCAAAAACAGCTCGGGTCTGGATACCCATCAAATGCATCCCCCAAGCCCTGGTTGCACCCAAGTATATCATCAAAACCACTGGGATAGGGGAGCATATGTAGCTCGTGAGAGACCACGCCCTCATAGGAAAAATCCTAGGTTTCTGGCCCTCAGAAAAGGACCTAGCTCGCTGGATCAAGGCATGGTGGAACCCCAAGGGAGACTATGAGCTCCAGCTAAGCTCCAAGGGATTCTTTACAGTAATATTCTACAACCTAGAGGACAAGGACATGATCTTTGAAGGAGGACCATATTTCTATAACTCGGTTGGACTTTACCTACGTTTCTGGATGGACCGCTTATGCCCAGAAAAGGAAAACTTCGCATACACACCGGTATGGATTCGCCTCTATTCCCTACCTCAAGAGCTCTGGTTAGAGGAAATTTTAATGGGCATAGGAAACACCCTGGGTAAATACGTCAAATCTTCTGAAGCTACCAAACAGATAAAATACACCTCTTATGCAAGGATATGTGTCTATATGAACATCTCCAAAGCTCTACCAGGCACAGTCACCTTAGAATACCAAGACGAGGAATGGGCCCAAACCATAGACTATGAACACATCTCTTTCAAATGTCGAAAATGCCATGAACATGGACACCTTTTCAGAGACTG
>JZKD02S1950822.1:103007-121781 GCA_000966675.3 Picea glauca
TAACTTTCCTGATGAAAATTTGTTTTCTATTTCTACATTCACTCCTTGGTATGCATATGTAGCTAACTATCTTGTGACAGGGAAGATGCCTCAGAAATTGTCTCCTAGAGAAAAATAGAAAGTAGTTCAGCTAAGTGCAAACTACATGTGGCACGATGATTGCCTCTACAAAACAGGACCAGATTTGGCAATCAGAAGATGTGTAAGGGAAGATGAAATTCATGATATTTTGCAAGCTTTCCATGATGGTCCTTATGGAGGAAACTTCGCAGACAAGAGGACCGCTTATAAAGTTATGCAATCTGGTTATTACTGGCCTCATATTTTCAAAGATGCTAAAACCTTTGTATCCAATTGTGATGAATGCCAACGAATGGGTAAGCCTACTGCATGAGACCAAATGCCACTTCAAGCCCAAGTAGTTATTGAGCCTTTCGAGAAATGGGCATTAGATTTTGTAGGGCCCATTAACCCTGCATCTAAAAAGAAAAAGTATATACTTGTATGTACCGACTATGTGACTAAGTGGGTTGAAGCAAAAGCTTTACCAACTGCAAGTGAACAATCAGTGGTAGATTTCCTTTTTAATGACATCTTTACTAGATTTGGTGTACCTCGAGAAATTGTGACTAATCAGGGCACTCAATTTACCTCTCATCTAGTCAAAGCTGTTACAGAACAGTACCAAATCAAACATAGGAAATCTACACCCTACCATTCACAGACAAATGGACAAGTAGAATCTACCAACAAAGTTATTGAGTCCATTCTTACCAAAACAGTACAGCTACACCAGAAGGATTGGGCTAACAAATTACTAGAAGCCTTATGGGCTTATAGAATCACCTGGAGGAATACAACATGACATACACCCTACGAGTTGGTGTATGGGAGGCAGGTGCTTCTTCCCATAGAATTCCAGATCAAAACCTTCAGGACTGCAGTACAAGTTGGCATGAACTTGGATGAAGCCCAGCAACAAAGACTCTTGCAGCTTAATGAGTTGGATGAAATCAGGTAGGAATCACTTCAAAGAACCACCCTCATTCAAGAGCAGAGAACAAAATGGCATGACAAGTATCTCAAAAAGAAAAAATTTCAACAAGGAGATTGGGCCCTGTTGTATGACAGCAGATTCAAGAACTTCAAAGGTAAGTTAACTACTCATTGGATGGGACCGTACAAAATTGACACTGTCTATGATAATGGTTCAATCAGGATAAAGACAATTGACAAACAACAGGCACCACTACTTGTGAATGGTCACTGATTGAGAATTTATAACAAACCCTGTCAAAAGAGGAATTTCTGACTTGTATACTACAGAATTCAGATATGCAGGTGATCAGTAAGGAAGGAGACCTTCCTACTGATCCACATTGATTGATTGGTTTATTAAAAAATTTTGTACATAGGTATGGATTGAGTTTTGTTAATAAGCTGAAGGTAACACGGGATTCTTACCTCCTTTTCTTTTACTTTCGCATTTTATCTTTGTAAGTACATTTCTATAATTTATTTGATCCTTCACGAACTTGCTAAACATCAGTTTGTAGGCTTCAACAATACTCTGTTCTGATCCGGTATCAGCAATACTGCTTCAGTACCAGAAATCCTGTTCTGATCTGGTACCAGCAATCCTGTGTTGGTCCGGTACCAGAAGTCTGTCCTTATACGGTACTATCAGGACACATCACCTAATTGACAAGGAATGCTACGCATATTTCAAAATCTTATGTCAATTAATATGAAGTATGAAGCCTTGCAACAACCACTTAAGCTGGAACCAAGAAGCCGAATGCAACATCAAATGGCAGCCCTTGTGAAGCAATAATTTCTTTTGGTTCCATTGCTGACTAAAGGGAAGTATCTTTAATTTATTTTGGTTCTATTGCTAGCTAGAAGGAAGTATTTTAATTTCTTTTGGTTCTGTTGCTTGACAAAGAAGACACAATCTTTACATATGAGTGTTAAAAGAACCATGCATAATCTACTTCAAAGACTAGAAGTTGCCTTTATCCAGTATTTCAGCATGATTAAAGGGACAAAAAATATATTAGCCTACAAGTAACTATCTCACCCTAACTAGACTTCAATAGTATTCATTGGATTATCTTTACTAAAGAGTAACATATGAGTATATGAACACTCTCTATCATGGGCACACTAGGAAAACTTTTATGGAAGAGGATGTATCAATACCCTAAGGTAACTTTAGGTCCATGGATGATTTTAGGGGCTAATTTTCGCTCATGGGCTAATTTGCCATGGTTTTTCCAAAAACAAGATTCATTATTTTAAAAATGATTTCCCCAAATTCTATAGGATAAAATTATTTTTCCTTAAAAAACACCAAAATGTTATAAAAACTATATAAAATCCTTAGAAATTTGAATATTTTTACAAAAATATTGTCAAACATTTAAAGTTGGAATATGAAGGATTAGTAAGATTCGCCAAGGTTTCTACATTTTAAAATAAATTTCCATTCTTAAAATCATCCCTGTTTAGGTCATTCTCTTATGGAGAAACTCAAACAAAATTATACATCTGGATCACTCTAAAGAAATAATGAGCATACAAAGTTTATTTTTCCTTTAGACAAATCTTTAAAGACATTCAAATAAGAGAATATACCTTCCAACCCAATACCATCCCAGCGTGTAAAAAGGTTTTCAGACGAGCCTCCCGTGTCACCATGCAAAGCACTCTTTAATAAAAACCGAAATAGGTGACTATGGACAAGAAGCCTTTGATGGAAAAAGGGTTTAAGAGACTAACTCAACGGGATACTGAACAGGTTTGCTGGCAGCAGGTACCGGTCTATGGTATGACTATGCAAACCCATCAGGGCACTGAACAAGCCTATTGGCAATGGGGCATTCTGTCTGGGGAAGGGATGTCTCTCACTAATTATCACAACTACCCCACCGGAGTACTGAACAGGCTTGCTGGCAGTGGGTTCTGATTGAGAAATGTCTCATCTATAGTTGTCTGATTGAAAAATTCACTTTTGTCATCTAAAAGATGAACACTACAAGCAAAGCTCATTGTTAACATTTATGAGATACAATTCCAGATTACTAAACAAAGATAATTTTTACAAGCAGATATCCATTTGAGAATTACCCTAAGTCAACTTTACTGATCTGGCATCTAAAGCCTACATTACCTAAGAAGGAAACTTCTTAAGAGTGGAGCCCTAACTAGGGAGTCTAATCTACTTATACTGTGAAATTTATCCATAACATCTAATGATAGTAAATATCTGAAGCAAGTTAGGTTGGATCTATTCTTTTGGAAAAAATATAAAAACCTCCTTGTTTTCACTACTAAATGCTACCTTTGTCAAATAGTCATCAAAAGAAAGGCAATTTCGATTTCAATTTTTAGGCATATGATCATATGCTAGGTGATAAATGTACTTCTGGAATTTGATTTGGTTTCTTTTCTCTTATCATCTTTTCTCCATTACGATACAGAGTGTTGAATCTTCTTGCATAAGGATATGCAACATCCTTGGCATGGGGGAAGGTCAAAGAGCTCCTTCAGAACTCTTTTTTAGACTCACATCTCACCTTCAGAAACCAGCATGATCACCCTAGGACCCTGCAAAACTAGACACACAAAAAAAGATAAGCACAGAATAAAGAAGTACAGGAAATTCCAGTACCAAGCTTCCAAAAAACTCTAGCCTAAAAAGATGGACTCTGACAATCTTCAATCTTCAAATACAAAGGCAGTCGCATATGTTATGGGTATTGATCATACAATGGTAAAAGCAAAGGTAACATGGTATTTATTTTCCTTTGCTTATAAAACTACAATAGGTATGAAAATGTATACTAGATCTTATGACCTTAGTATTAAAACCATGCACCTATCCCTCATACCCATATGCCTAACCTTATTCAGTCCTCTCATCACATAAGTGCTAAAAAATGGTTGAGGACAAAATCACATCAAAGCATGAGTATGAAGCATGTCTAGTAATGATGGGCCACGAACGTACTTCATCCTTAAGCAAATCATGAACTTATCTTGTGTCATGAGCCATGATCCAACATCAAATTCACCACTCAGAAGTCCAATCACCTATCCCAAACAAAAAATGATGCTTTGACACCCAACGTCTTGTCCTCATCATTACACTAACGAGTAGAAATGAAATGGCTTATTTGGGTGGTGAAGCCATCCAGATGAGCCTCATATGGTCTTAAATTTTCCTTGCGGCATCCTTACTTAAACTTACCATTCGCATTATCAATGCCATCACCATATTTCCCCTGCCGTTACCTTTCTCCAATTCCAAGCCTACTCCTCTCCGCGATCTCTAGTACCAAACCCTTACCCTCATCAGCTGACTAAATCCTTGCGCTATAGCCTGATTTTTCTCACAATTTATAAATATGGTTGTAAGTAGACATGAACGGGTCTTCCAGATTTATAGAGAGACCGAGGAGTTCCAATTGTGTAGAGAGAAGTATGCTAGATCGGGATGGATTCCATTTTTTGAGAAATTCACAGGATGGCACGAGAATATATCTCATGCATTTATTCAGGGTTACGATGGAGAGATTGAGCATATAGGAAATCTGCAGCTAACAATCAATGAAGCAACTTTAAGGGAGGTCGCGTGATTACCTAACAGAGGAGCCAAGTATTTCAAAGGAGTAGGAATCAACAAGGAAATGTGCCAATGATTTTTGAAAGAAGACCACCAGCACCCTGATTTTAAAAAAGGGATCCCTAGGAACTATATCAAGGAAGAGTATCATCCAATGCTTGCTAGTCTTCAACGATTCCTCACTTGTGAGGGCAGGTATGCTGTAACCTTCATATATCATCTTAGGCTTCTATTACACTTTAAAGGAGGCCCTGAAATTGATTTCCCATATTTTTTATGGATGAGTTTGAACAAGATGGTAAGAGGTGTCAAATCCCTATCCAAAACTGAGAAGACTAGCATTTACCATCAAGGTCTTATTAATATGTTAGTCTTACATGAAATTAGGAAGCAAAGGATTAGCTAGAAAATCCTCATCACTCAACACCTTCCCACAGAAAACAAACCTGTAGAAGAATCCCAACTTTCTCTAGAGAAATATAAGGAACCTCAAAATAAAAAGGGCAAGAAAGATAAGGCAACTCCATCATCATCCAGAACAGTAAGCCAAAACGAAAAAGCTAGTAAACAAGCAGGGCCCTCTTCCACAGTCAATAAGACTTTTAAAAGTCAAGAATCAAAAGGTAAAACCAAACTAGTAGAGGAGATGATGCAGGAGCATCGCCCATGTTAAGCGAGCCAGTGCGAAAGCAGGAGACAGCTGGACAAGCCAGCATAATTTCTTTTTGGATTTCACCTTGATATTGTTGCGCAAACATTAATGTGTTGATTTGATGAAGCGCACTTTGTATACTGTAATGGACCTTGAGCGGATAGCTCACGTCCTTAGGTAGATGAGGCATTTAATAGATTTAATGCTAGTAGATAGGAATTTATTTCTAGATTTGATAGCTTTAGAACTCGTGATGGAAATGGGATATAGACGCCCTCCTTTGTACATTGTATTATTATCAAGCATTCTGAAGAAAAGACCATGCAGATAAGTGTATGAAGAACCTCCATGTACAGACATTGAATTAATAGAAAAGCTTTGATTCAATTCCATGGTTGTGTTATTCTCTGTGTATTGTTGATATTATGCTCATGAATGTTTGCTTCTTGTCATGCATTTGATTTTATATGCTGTGTATGTAATTTCATGGTTGAATTGAAGTCTATGAGAACAAGGAGTTAGTTTCAATTGTTTCTCTATCTTGAACCAGAGAATTCCTGCAAGGAGTGCAGTTGAATCGTCCGCAAGGAGTGCGTTGACAGAAGGGTTCAGATAGAGGAAACTTTTGTTCTAAGTTCTCAAGAGTGCAGATTTGGCACCGGAGCCGTGCAAGGCATGCGCAGGCTAGACGAAGACTCAGAGTTGCGATTCTGAGCAAAGGGATTGAAAGGTTTCTACTACAGGAGTGCGCAGGATTGAAGACTTCAACACTCAGCGTGTTTGAAGATTTGCCGCAAGGAGTGCGTGCAAGGAGTTTCCTGAAGGAGCTCAAAAGTTGGGAGAAAAGCTCAGGAAGGATAGACCTTCGAGTTTTTTGAAGGATGGGATAAACAAATTTGGGCCTTGAAGGTTGCAAGGGACGTCGCAGGGTTGCGCGCAGGGTGACGAGTTCTGTGTAAGAATGGCTCGTCATTTCGTGGATTGAAAAAGGAAGAAACGAACGGACGAATTTCTCCAAGGACATTTCGTGAAGCTCCGAGGGCCATTAGATCTTGTGGAGGTGCAAGAAGGCTACAACGCAGGAGCGGAAGAAGTTCGAAGCTCGGAAAGGTAAGAGCTGTCGATCGGGATCACGAGGAGCGTGGGTTCTACTCGTGGATCGACATATCGGGAGTTCGTGAGGTAAGACTCCAACTTTATGCAACGAAAGTCGCGAGAGTGCGAGGTGCGACATTCTGATAGCCATGTAAGCAGTGTGGGCCATAGGTGATATTGGAAGACAGGTGGTGTAGGCTATCGGAGGTTCGGCATCTCGGGTATCGGGAGTCGACAGGGAGGTTAGTTGGATTCGTGAGTAGCGAAGTCGCGAGGTAGCGATACTTCGAGTATCGACAATTCGGGCCTCGGGAGATGAGGGGAGAATTAATTGAGCTCACGAGTGGTGAATTTGCGAGGGAGCGAGGTCGCGAGATCGACATTTCGGTGCGTCGCATATCGGCGGTTGGAACCTTAAGTGTTGGGCGTCGCAAATCGCGAAGAAGCAATAGAGTGAAGTTCCGATAAGGGAAGGAACAAAGTCAACGTCAATTGGTGCATCGGGTCTTGGGGATTCGAGAGCCCAGTTGATCAATAGAGAACTCGCAAAGCGTGAAGTTTCGATCCTCCGATAAGTAAGTAAAGAGGATCACGAGACGAGAACTGTGGGTGCATATATTCCGATCGGGAGATAGAAGAGCATTGATGCTCTTCGGACCGAGAAGGAAGAAGGTCCTGGAGGAGGCGAGCGTGCTCCGAGGAGTGCGGTTGGCATCAAGTGGTATCGGAGCGGGAAATTCTTTGCTTTTTGTAGCAGAGAAGAAGAGATTTCACCATGCCGCCCAGAAGAGAAAGACAGTCACTAGACCTAGAAGATAGGGAGGTGAGGAGAAGAGGTAGGCCAGCAGGAAATCCAGAAATGGAGCGGTAGATGAGAGATCTCCGAGAAATACTTGAGGAGATGGAGACAACACAAAGACGCGGAGTTGGTTCAGGGGATCTTAGTGATTCCGAAGTTGAAGAGGAAGCTGGACATGAAGAAGAGGTCACAACAGAAGACACATCAACTGAGCGGTTGATCAAAGCCATTGCCAGGATGGGTGCGAAGGCGAAAATGGACATTCCAGTCTATGAGGGGAATCTGGATGCAGAAGAGCTGTTAGATTGGATTAGAGATCTTGACACATACTTCTATTATGAAGATGTGGAAGAAGATAAGAAAGTCAAGCATGCAGTTACGTGCTTGAAGGGACATGCAACATTGTGGTGGGACGAGCTACAAGCTGATAGACACTGCAAAGGTAAACAAAAGATCAAAAGCTGGGATCGAATGATTGCGAAGATGAAAGCAAAGTTCATCCCAAGGGATTATCAAATCACTCTGTTCAGGAGAATGCAGAACCTGAGACAGAAGCTGATGACAGTCAAGGAATATACCGAAGAATTCTATCGACTGAACATCAGAGCAGGTCATCAGGAGAGCGATGATGAGAAGGTCGCGAGATACCTTAATGGCTTGAGATACGACATTCAGGATGAATTAAGCATGCTAATAATCTGAACGGTGGAAGATGCTTACCAATTGGCTCTGAAAGCCGAAGAGAAGCTGAGCCGAAAGTAAGGTCAGCGAGGGTGAGGCAGAAGCCAACCAAGAGGAAAAGCAGTTTCCCAGGAAAGAACTCAGAAGCCCAAAGAGGAATGGAAGAGACCTCAGGGTAAGGTTGAAAGAGGTGGAACCTCACAGAGGCAGCCATATGTTGAGCCGAAAGGAAAACAAAATGATCAGCGAGGAGATTATGCTGATGCAAATACTCTTCCTCGTACTAGAGGTCGAGGTAGAGGAAGAGGGGGAGTAATCACATGTTTTACATGTGGGAAGAATGGGCACAAGTCATTCGAGTGTCCAGAGAAAAGGAAGGATACAGGAGAAGCTCACATCACAGAAGCACAGAGGCGTGATGCTGAGACCGAAGACGCAGAAGGCGGAAGATCTCTTGGGATGCATAAAGTCCTTTTGACACCTGAGAAGGAGGTGGAAAGCTTAGTGCAAAGGACCCGACTGTTCAGAACAGCTTTCACAACCAAGGACAGGAAATGCAAGGTTATTGTGGACAGTGGAAGCACCAATAATATCGTTTCAACCAAGATGGTGGAAAAACTGGAGCTGGAGACGACTAATCATCCCAGTCCATGCAAAGTTTCGTGGCTACAGAAGGGACACCAGGTAACTGTTACTAAACAATGCTTGGTTGAGTTCAAAATAGGTGGGTATAATGATAACATTTTGTGTGATGTTATTCCCATGGATGTATGTCATCTATTGCTGGGTAGACCATGGAAATATGATAGAAATGTGATTCATGATGGGAGAATGAACACATATACTTTGGAGAAGAATGGGAGAACCCATAAGTTGCTTCCGATAAAGGATAAAGAGGTGAAGCCGAAAGTAAGCAATACAATACTTCTCATCAGTGGGAAGGAACTTCTTTCAGAAATGGAGAAGAACGAAGATCCACAATTCGTTGTGGTCAGAAAATCGAGAATTGTTTTGACTAGCACAAGAGTGGATGATTTACCAGATGAGGTTCAGGAACTGCTGGAAGAGTTCGCTGATATCATAGTGGACGAATTACCTCATTCGTTGCCACCAATGAGAAGTGTGAGTCATCACATAGACCTCATACCAGGAGCAAGTTTGCCAAATAAAGCCGTGTACAGGTTAATGCCACAGGAAAATGAGGAAGTCAAAAGGCAAGTCCAAGATTTGATGGACAAAGGATTGGTTAGGGAGAGCTTGAGTCCATGTGCTGTACCGACAGTACTCAGTCCGAAGAAAGACAGAGGCTGGAGGATGTGTACCGACTCAAGAGCGATAAACAAGATAACCATCAGGTACAGGTTTCCACTGCCAAGAATGGATGATCTGATGGATTTCCTGAGTGGGGCAAATTATTTTTCAAAGATAGATTTGAAAAGCGGTTATCATCAAATTCACATGAGGGAAGGTGATGAATGGAAGACAACCTTCAAAACCAACGAAGGACTGTATGAATGGCTAGTCATGCCGTTTGGCTTGAAAAATGCGCCAAGTACTTTTATGAGGCTGATGAATGAAGTCCTGCGGGAGTTCATCGGAAAGTTTGTCATTGTTTATTTGGATGACATAGTGATTTATAGTAAATCAGAGGCTGAACATTTGAAGCATTTGGCCATTGTGATGAGGAAGCTACAGCAGGAGAAGCTGTTGATCAACATGAAAAAATGTTCATTCATGAAGAAAGAGCTCATTTATTTGGGTTTTGTTATATCGGCGAATGAGTTGAGGATGGACCCAGAAAAGGTGGACGTGATCAAGAATTGGCCATCACCGAGAAATATTTTCGAGGTGAGAAGTTTTCATGGTTTGGCTAGTTTCTACAGAAAATTCATCAGGAATTTCAGTGGGATTAGCGCAGCGATGATGGACACAGTGAAGAAGCGACATAAATTTTTTCATTGGACATCTGAGGCTGAGAAGAGCTTCAATCTGTTGAAGCGAAGGATCACGGAGCAATCGGTTTTGGTGTTGCCAGATTTTCAGAAGACATTTCAGGTGAAATGTGATGCCAGTGGGTATGCCAAAGAGTGGTCTTGAGCCAGGAGGATAGACCAGTTGCATATTTCAGTGAGAAGCTGGATGAAGTGAAATTGAAATACTCCATGTATGATAAAGAATTTTATGCTATCATACAAGCGCTGAAGAAGTGGAGGCATTACTTGATCCCAAAGAAATTTGTTTTGTACAGTGATAATCAGGCATTGCAGTTTGTGACTCAACAGGAGAAGTTGAATCAGAAACATGAAAAATGGGTATAATATATGCAAAATTTCACATTTGTGATTAAACACATTTCAGGTACTGCTAACAAAGTGGCTGATGCTTTGAGCAAGAAATGTTTGCTGTTGCAGGAGTTCCGAGTCAAGACTTTGGGTTTTGAAAATCTCAGGGACATGTACGTAGGAGATGCAAATTTTGCAGAAGCGTATGAAGCAGCTGAGAATCCAGTTCTCAGAGATCAGAGTCCTTGGATAGATTTTATGATCCAGGAAGGACTGATGTTCAAAGGCAATCAATTGTGCATTCCGAATTGCTCCATGAGGGAGAACCTGTTGAAGGAGAAGCACAACGGAGGATTGGCCGGACATTTTGGCCATGAAAAAACATTCGCGAAGCTGAGCGAATCATATTTTTGGCCAGGGATGCGAGCAGATGTTAAGAGGTTTGTTGACAGATGTCGGATTTGTCAGCATTCAAAAAGGAGAAAGCAGAATGCGGGTTTTTATCAGCCATTGCCCATACCAGAGAGGCCATGGGAGGCAATCAACATGGATTTCGTATTGGGATTGCCAAGGACGCAAAGAGGAGTTGATTCCATCTTTGTGGTCATGGACAGGTTTTCAAAAATGGCACATTTCATACCATGCCAGAAGACCAGCGACGCGACGCACATCACGAATCTGTTTTTCAAGGAGATTGTTAGACTTCATGGATTGCTGAAAAGTATTGTTTCAGACATGGACACTAAATTCATAGGCCATTTTTGGAGGACGCTATGGAAAAATATAGGAACTAATCTGGCATTTAGTTCTACTTATCATCCTCAGATGGATGGATAGACAGAGGTGGTGAACCGAAGTCTGGGAGATTTGTTGAGAAGCTTGGTGACGGAGCACCACATCAGTTTGGATAATGTGTTGCCACAGACAGAGTTTGCATACAACGATTCGGTGAATCGGAGTACAGGCAGAAGTCCATTTCAAGTTGTATATGGGATGCAGCCGTGAGGAGTTTCTGAATTGCACGATTCAGAATAGACTGCAACTAGTAGCGCTAGTGCAGAAGAATTCGCTGAGGCGATGCAGGAACTTCACAGTCAGGTGAAGCAGTGACTGATGAATTCAAGCTAGGAATATAAGCACAGGGCAGATCAACATCGGAGACAACTTCAATTTGAAGTTGGTGATCTAGTTCTGGCGCATCTGAGGAAGGAAAGGTTCCCGAGGGGAACATATAACAAATTGAAGATGAAGAAAATCGGGCCATGCAGGGTTCTGAAGAAATTTGGAGAAAATGCTTATGAGATTGAGTTGCCGAACGGCATCGGGATATCTCCGATATTCAATATCGCAGATTTATACCCATACAGGGTTGGAGAAGTAGAGACTGGAACTGAGGAGCCAGTGATCCAGTGGATGAAATAATTACCAGTAGCAAAGAAACCTCAGATGGAATGCATACTGGACAAGTGAGTGGGTGAAAAGACTAGGCGAAAGCAGTATTTTGAATATCTGGTCAAATGGAAGAATCACCCAGTGGAGGATGCTATCTAGGAAACTGAAATGATGATCTAGAAGCATGGAAGGACCGTGCAGGAGTTTATGGACAGGATCCCATGAAAATTTTCAAGCGAGAGAGTATGATGCAGGAGCATCGCCCACGTTAAGCGAGCCAGCGCGAAAGCAGGAGACAACTGGACAAGCCAGCATAATTTCTTTTTGGATTTCACCTTGATATTGTTGCGCAAACATTAATGTGTTGATTTGATGAAGTGCACTTTGTATACTGTAATGGACCTTGAGCGGATAGCTCATGTCCTTAGGTAGATGAGGCATTTAATAGATTTAATGCTAGTAGATAGGAATTTATTTCTAGATTTGATAGCTTTAGAACTCGTGAGGGAAACGGGATATAGACGCCCTCCTTTGTACATTGTATTATTATCAAGCATTCTGAAAAGAAGAGCATGCAGAGAATTGTATGAAGAACCTCCATGTACAGACATTGAATTAATAGAAAAGCTTTGATTCAATTCCATGGTTGTGTTATTCTCTGTGTATTGTTGATATTATGCTCATGAATGTTTGCTTCTTGTCATGCATTTGATTTTATATGCTGTGTATGTAATTTCATGGTTGAATTGAAGTCTATGAGAACAAGGAGTTAGTTTCAATTGTTTCTCTATCTTGAACCAGAGAATTCCTGCAAGGAGTGCAGTTGAATCGTCCACAAGGAGTGCGTTGACAGAAGGGTTCAGATAGAGGAAACTTTTGTTCTAAGTTCTCAGGAGTGCAGATTTGGCACTGGAGCCATGCAAGGCGTGCGAAGGCTAGATGAAGACTTAGAGTTGTGATTCTGAGCAAAGGGATTGAAATATTTCTGCTGCAGGAGTGCGCAGGATCGAAGACTTCAACACTCAGCGTGTTTGAAGATTTGCCGCAAGGAGTGCGTGCAAGGAGTTTCCTGAAGGAACTCGAAAGTTGGGAGAAAATCTCAGGAAGGATAGACCTTCGAGTTTGTCGAAGGATGGGATAAAAAAAATTGGGCCTTGAAGGTTGCAAGGGACGTCGTAGGGTTGCGCGAAGGGTGACGAGTTCTGTGGAAGAACGACTCATTGTTTTGTGGATTGAACAAGGAAGAAACGGACCGACGAATTTCTCCAAGGACATTTGGAGACTTCAACAATAGCACTCGAGGAGAAGGGTCATAAGACAAAGACTATAAGGAAAGGAAAGAATAGCTCAGAAAATAAAAGTGAACAGTCTATAGAACAATCCCCTGTAACCATTCCACAAATAGAAAAGAATAAAAGGAAGCTTGTAAGCACCCCTGATCCAGTACTCCCTTGTAAAAGAACCACAAGGAACATGGCAAAGAAAGGAAAAGTAGTTGTCAGTCCTCATACAGATGAAGATCCAATAGATCTTACCTCCCCTTCTGAAGACCTATCAGTCCAGGATGACATCCCTAGTTTGACCGAGGAACAAGTCACTCTTACTTTATGTGGGATGAGGGAGGAAGTGGAGGAAAGAGAATACATCTAGCCAGAAACAATGGAGTCAACAAGGACCTTAACAAAAGAATAGATGAAGAAAAATATTGGGGAGCTGCAAAAACAAAACTAGGAACTCAAGCAAGAAGTGAAGGAATACCAACTATTGGACAGGTATATCAAAAAGGAAAACGAGCAATTGAAAGCAACCATCCAACAACTTCAAGATGACCATGAAGAGACTTCTAATAAGCTCAAGAAGGTACTAAGACTCTTACAATACATTAGGGTCATAAAAAGGGAGATGAAAGAAGAAGCCTCAACCATCAACATCATTGATCCATAGAAGTAAAGAATGGAGTCTCAAATTTTGAAATTTTTGGGTTTGTTTCAGTTGCATGAGGACATGCAATGGTTTTGGCATGGGGGAATGTTGAGCCTCTAAATTGACATCCCCACTACCCTATTATGCTCCTCATCTATACCTTTTTGGCTTACCTAAGCTTTGATAAATGACAAAGAACACTACCATTAGCCATTGATGAGGTCATAAGGTAAAGTATAATTAATTCATGCATTTTTGTGGTTTATTGAGCTAGGAGACTAAATGTTTCATGTACTAATGCTTCAATTTGCCATGTATAACCTTTGACCTCTAGATGAGTCTATCCTTTCTGTACCAGCTCAGCTATCCAGTACTTATGTGCCAGATTGCCACTGTACGAATCGAGTACCAAGCACACCTTCCATTCAGATTTGGTACCGAATCTCACCTGTTGCGATCTGGTACCAACGACTGTAGACTGTCACGATCCGATACCAACGGTCGCAGACTGTCGCGATCCAGTACCAACCATTTGTGCATTGTTCAGATCCGGTACCATCCACCTGTCATGATCCGGTAGAAATACAGGAAGCCGAATATACCAAGTTTAGCTCTAGATCGTGCCCAAGACAATTGTTGGATGATTATTGAATCATCAATTCTTTAGCAAGGCTATGTTAAGATAGTTTGTTATTGCCTCATCCTCATGCACTTCGTGTCATGAGGATGAAGCTTAAAATATGTAACCGAATAATTAAATTTGACAATTGACTGATTTGCTAAAGATTTCACCTCCTTGTGTTTCACGACTAAGACTGTTTAAATAGTCATGGCAAGGATGGTGGAGGTAGTAGAGAGTTAGCATAACACAACAGGTGAAGCAACGTTACATATTGTAGAACATATTCTAGGTTGAAGATTAATAGAAGGATGTCATTTATTTCCATGTTTTGATCGTCTATGAATGAATGTGAGTTGAGTTGTTAGCATAGTTTGATTCTATGTTTTGAAGTTTGAGTAAGAGTAATGTGTGGATTGAAAGCAAGCTTACTATAGACTCCAGTCGCTGACCTGTTGAAGTGACAAGGGCTCACCGCCCAACAAAGGTCAACATCCTTATAGATTAGTGTTAACAGTTGATTTCAATAGTATAAATGTTAGATTAGTTGAAGATTTGATCTTTGCAGATGATAGCAGTATAGCAACATAGTCCAGTTTAGGTTTCGATTGCTTAGAGATCTTTACTTACTCTTTTTTGCATGTGCTCTGTTTCTATTTTATGAATTTGATAATGTTTGAAGGAGAACTAGTGAAGTTCACAACAACACATTGTGAACCACAACATACTCAGTATATTGACTATTGAACTACCCATGCTATGTCTTGATGATTGATGTGTGATTTCCCTTTCAGAAGTGTGATTGCATAGTTAGTTTTCTGGGTCAGATAGTAGAGTTGATCTGTCAAAAGAACTCCATCTCATACTTGCATGTGCCATAATGGAGTAGATAGTTTCTCTATGAAAGACAACCAAAGTGTGTTTCAGTTTTCTAGTTTGCTTTGTTTCCAGCATGCATAATCTAGAATAGTTCTATACTCATGACATTAGAATTACCTTTCTTACTGGTGTCTTGTAACTCTATTGATTACGAATCCTAGATTGATAATTAATGAGTGCATTATACTAATCATATAAGTAGCACAACAACATCCAATGGATATATATTGCGCATTTTTGCTACTTGTGACTTATGATACTCAAGGAACACTATAATCCCTATCACTTGCCATATCTAGGCAGCAATATAAATTTTCCAATTTTCCTTTTGGATAGTAATAGGACAATAGAAGTACACAATAGAGCTAGAGCCAATAAAAACATATATTAATATTATTATCTCTTATGGTTTGTGGTCAAAATCATGGTTCTTTACTGAGAAACTTAGGTTAGTATCCAATTGAACATATACCGAACAATAATTTTAAAAGTTTAAAATTTAGTCCAGTAAGATATTACTATGGATTGAGCTAATGAAGTACTAAAAATTTCAAATACAAGTGGTTTCAATCTCTCCTTTGTTAAGGGAATTGTAAGATTAGAAGCAATAACCCTAATCAAATGCATACAATATGGTGGATATCAATAAAACAAAATCTCTAAGTAGACATGCAGATAGATAGAAAAAGCTTAATGAAGAGGAAGTAATTTAACTTGATCTATCAATGGAGCACACAACATACCAAAGTTGTCTCTTCTCATGGTATAAAAAGTGTTGAAGAATGCAACACAAGTCCTCTAGGAGATTACAATGAATGCAAACATTACATTCTTGAAAGTTTTGACTCCCTTGAGTCGAAGGGAACCTTGAATTATCTCCTTTCAAGTGAAGACCTCCACAATCATGTCCCCATATTTTTGTTATAATAATTTTGTTTAATTTTCTTCATATTGTATATAAAATAAGTTAAACACGATTAATTTATAATAAAGGTTTGAAGAGTGTAAGTAATTATTAAATTAAATGTTTTTTTTTTTCAAAATTAATTAATGAAAAAAAAAAATGATTCGATGTTATTTTTTCACTTTCTTCATGTCAATATGCCTGATTGAATACGACGATTTAAACTTTGTTTTCACCCGACTCAATACGACAATATGCGCTTGACTGCATATGATATCCCGACAAGCACGCGCTACACGATGTTTCAACATGGCATCTGAACTTTGTATGATTTTTCAACCTTCCTCTGAGACTTTTCCAGTGACTTCATAGTTAAAACTTTGTTTTAACCAGAGACAATACGAAAATTTAATGACTTCATATTACTGCATATGATATACCGTCAAGCACGTGCTGGAACTAGTACCGTCTCTTTAGCGGGTTCAGTGGATCATTTTGTTTCAAAATAACGTACCCTGGAGGCACTTCTATTGTTCAAAAAGGCCATCATTTTGTTTCAAAAGAACATACCCTCGAGGATTCAGCGGATCAATTGACATCATTCAGAGGTACAAATGTGCTCATTTTCATGCACCTTAAAAATTACTGAGAAGATTAAGGATCTATTGCATTCAATTAGAACTTTGTGTCTAGGAAGAGCCCTTCAAATCTATTGAGTTTCTCCATGGTCCATGCTTTTTAAAACTAGGACATAGATGTTTGTGTATGGAAAATTCAAAGCAAAGCCATTGTAACTTGAAAATTTTCCTTCTACTTCACACTACCTATCATTCCTGAAAAGAATTATCAAAGTTGCAATAACATAGAATTTATGGGAAATCATGTTCCCACTCTTAAACTTAAAAAATATCTTTCCCAAATCCTTTAGATTTTGCACTATAAATGAAAACTCAGAGAGAGGGAAGCCGGGACCATAGGCTAGAAATAAAGACAGATAAAGGATGTACAAGGTGTTGGTGTATTATATGATTCTAAGATATGATAAATATTACCTTATGATTAATAAAAAGATTCACTTTCACATATTGGTTATCATAGAATAACTATACACTGAAAATCTCAACTATAATACTACATCGAAAATTACAAGATCTATAAATATTAACCATGCACAGTAAACACAAGAACACAAGAGTTTATCCTGTGAAACCCAAAATTGCGAGAAAACCGAAAAACCTTTCTCTACAGGAATTCAGTCCAAGATATTATCAGTACATCACCATCAATAGCCAAAATACCATACAAAGAAGATCCTCCCCAAGGCTAGCATCACCAAGACCTAGCACCTCAATAATATGACCAACAATAACCAAGCAAGAGCTTCTACAAGTGTGGCACACTCTTCAAGAAAACCGGAACCAAGGTATAGAAAAATAACCAAAAACTGCAGTTGCATCTGCCTTGTGTGCACTGCAGAAGGAGTTGGTTGACTATCAAAATGAAATGAGCTAGTCTTGTATTTATACTAATCTGTGCGCCAGTCTGGGGACGACTTCTTATTTCCGGGTCTTCAATTTTATTATTATTTTTCCCGTGGGGCTGACTTCTCTTCCCGAGGCTTCTTTAATGGTGTAGATGGATCTTCTTGTACTTTCTTGTGGAGAATGATTGCCTGAAGTTGAAAATCTCCAACACCCCCTCTCAATAAGGGATACATTCTCTATACTTGGATTTCTTTTGTCATAGAAAGGTTGCCTTCATGAGCCATGTTGATGTGCCATTTCCACACATGCATTCTATCCCAGAATATGCATGTGATAACATCTCGAGTCCATCCACTCCTTGACAGGAGAAGGACTACACCTAGGCCATTCACCACTAGCAGAGCCCCGTGAGTGAATGAATCATTACCCTTGGTCATATCAACACTAGCATAGCCTGGTGCAGGATCAATCTGGGATAATGTCTTTCTGATGCTTATATCGGCCACTCACCACTAGCAAAGCCCCGTGGACGAGTGAATCATTCTCCTTTCGTCATATCAACACTGGCATAGCCCTATGCATGACCAATCTAGGAAGAATGTCTACCTGAGCATGGAGAACATCAACATATATGGGCCATTCACCACTAGCAAATCCCTCCATACCTAGTCCTCCTGACTGGTTGCCTCCTCTATCATTGTAGCAAGATCACATCTCCTAGAAGCTTCTTGCCTCTGAAGCTTTTTCCTGGCCTCCTCAACTCATGACACCTATATGTCAGTCCTGGGAGATGTCTCTTTCCCACCTAGATCTAGGAAAGGGGGGGGGGGACTCCCTCTGAATAAATAGCTCTCTCTTGATCCAACTAACTCTCTCTAAGATCAATCTCACTCTGTACATTTTTTGTTAAAACCAAGCTCATTAGGTATCCATTGATCCTTTAATACCATGCTCCCTCTGAAACATGACTCCCTCTAAGTATGTACAATCTTTGGAGCCATCTGCTCCCTCTTCATCTTCTAAAGTCTGATCTCCAATGAACTGTCCTGGGAGGATGCTTCTCCCTACTGGATCTTGAGGGTTGATTCCCTCTGAACTTGTAATGTCCCTTTCCAAATAGGAGCTCAAGAGAGGAGGCTTAATGGTCTAAACTGCCCTGTTAGACTATAGCCAGGGCCAAAGAGGGGTAAACAGGGTTACTAGAGGTCGCTCCAGTCACAGGTGTTATATTCAGAAAGTGACATTGAGCTAAAAAGGGTTAAAAGTGATTTTAAGTCATTATGAGCTAAAAATAGAAGTCAACAGTGAATTAGGGTTTCTACAGTGATTTAGGGTTTTGGAAGTCAACAGTGAATTAGGGTTTCAGCATGATTTAGGGTTTTGGAAGTCAACAATGAATTAGGGTTTCAACATGATTTAGGGTTTTGGAAAGCTATA
>JZKD02S1950822.1:152429-181257 GCA_000966675.3 Picea glauca
AGGGTTAGCATCAGACCCAGGTAATTTAAATTAAGTATTTGTTTTATTTCTGTTATGGAATCATTATTTGTTATGATAAATTTATATGTGTATGTGCTGAGTTTATAAGAAATTACCGAGTAATTGAAATCAAGTAGATATTACTGTTACAGTTTATGGAATTAATGGATGTTAAATTTATATGGTCACTACAATCATTGTATACTGAAGAACATGACTCCAAAAGAATCCTTCTCTGAAAATAAGCCAAGTGTGAAATACCTAAAAATCCTTGGTTGTCTTGTCTATATTCATGTTCCCAAAGAAAAAAGAAAGAATTTGGAACCTTCAAGAAAGAAGGGAATATTCGTTGGATATATTGAGACATCAAAAGATTATAGAATCTATGTCCCAGGTCAATAGAAGGTTGAAATAAGAAGGGACATGACTTTTGATGAGAATATTTCCTTCAGAAAATCTATATAATATTCCATGGATTCCAATGATGAAGAGGAACATGAAGATACCAAGGAAGAAACTACATGTTCTCCAAAACATCTCAATGCGGGACCTTCCACCTTTGAAGAAGCATTCAAGAAGAAAGAATGGAAGGAAGCTATGATGGAAAAATATCAATCCATCATGAAAAATGATGTATGGGATATCATGCCTAGACCTGAAGGAAAGTCTGTAGTCAATTCAAAATGGGTTTGCAAGATAAAGCATGTAGTAGATCGGAGTATCGATAAATACAATGAAAGATTCGTGGCTAGATGGTTCTCCTAGCAAGAGGGAGAAGACTATGATGAGATGTTTGCTCTAGTTTCCAGATACACCTCTATTAGAGATATCATATCTCTTTTAGCATTCATGGGTTGGAGTTTACATAAGATGGATGTAAAGACCGCTTTTCTCAATCGGGTAATTGAGGAATAAGTATACATAGATAAAACTCAAGGTTTTGGGTTACACCCGAGAGAAACCCATGTATGAAGATTAAAGAAGGCCTTGTATGGACTCAAGCAAGCTCCAAGATCTTGGTATGCACAAATTGACAGTTACTTGACGAGACTTGGATTTTCCAAGAGTTGTACTGTTAAAAACCTTTATTAAAAGGTTGTGAATGATGCACCTGTGATCCTACTACTATATGTTTATGATTTTCTGACAGGTGCAGAGCCTCTCATTATTCAATGTAAGAGGGATTTAGCCTCTGAATTCGATATGAAGGATCTTGGTCTCATGCATTATTACTTGGGACTAGAAGTATGGCAGAAGCATGGTGAAATATTCCTAGGGAAAGGGAAGTATGTTGTAAAGATCCTTCAGAAGTTTGGGATGATGGATTACAAATCCGTGGCAACTCACATGGTGACAGATATGAGGAAGTTGAGAGACTCTGATTATGATCCAGTAGACTCGTCCCTGTAGCAACAATTGATTGTCTTATTGATGTATTTGGTTAATACCAGGCTAGGAATTTTCTTTGTTATGAACATGTTGAGCCATTTCCAGGTGGAACCTAGACATGAGCATTGGATAGCTACAAAGCACATTTGAGATATCTTCGTAGGACACTAAATTATGTTTTGAGATATGCCTCAAACAATGATGTACAACTGCATGGATTTACTGATTCATATTGGGAAGGGAGTGCAGATGACAAAAATAGTACTTCTAGTATATGTTTCAGTTTGGAATCTGCTATGATATCTTGGTCTAGTAGGAAACAAAACTCTGTTGCACTCAGCACTACAGAAGCAAAGTATATTGCGACTTGTGATGCTTGTACGGAAACAATATGGCTTTGTAAGCTGGTTTCTGGACTATTTGATCAGGTGCTAGATTTGACTAGGATATATTGTGATAATCAAATCTTTGTGAAGCTTTTAGAGAACCCCATGTTCCATGACAGGTCGAAGCACATTGATATCAAGTACTATTTTCTCCGTGATAAAGTTGATAAGGGAGAAGTGATTCTCTAGTACATCTCTACTGATGAGAAGATAGTTGATATTTTGATGAAGCCTTTGTCCAAGATAAAGTTTTCATACTCGAGGGATAAGCTGGGACTCATGGATATTTCTCCCTTGGTTGAAAGGGAGGAGATGAATTCCTCGATTGGGAGGGAGTGCTGATATATGGCATCATGTATAGTCAGTGTGCTAGTGGACAGACATTCTCCATGTGGACAATAGTCTAGGAAGAACATATTGCTGGTGGACAGACATTCTCTCTTTGGAGGATGGTCCTGGTTGACAGATTTTTGGTGGATAGACATTCTCCCTGTGGAGGATGGTCCAAGTTGACAAATTGTTGATGTACCATGGACAACTATTCTGCTGGGGCATTGCCCGGAAAGGTAGAATGGTCCAGGGCAACTATTATTCTAGGACGTATGTCCGGATTAGAAGAATGGTCCGTCTCTCTGAGTTCACAATAGTGACCAAAGTGAGGAGATTGGTACATGAAAAACATTTTCCCTGAGTTCACAGTAGTGGCCAAAGGGGCGAAATTGGTCCAAGACAACTATTCTTCTAGGACGTATTTCCGATTAGAAGAATGGTCCTTGTAGCCCATGACATGGATTTCAACATTTGGGAGGACAACTATTCTTATAGGATGTATTTTCGGATTAGAAGAATGGTCCTTATATCCCATTGCGTGGATTTCAGCATCTGGGAGGACAACTATTCTTCTAGGACTTATGTCCAGATTAGAAGAATGGTCCTTGTAGCCCATTGTGGGGCTTTCAACCTCTGTTGGGATAATCATTCTTCTAGGATGTATGTATGGATTAGAATAATGGTCCATGTATCACTCTGTTGAGTGAGTGACTTATGAGTGACACTCTGTTGAGTGCGCTAAGTCCAACACATGACTTATTCATCATCATGCCTGATTACTTAGATGGATTATGGCCTCGAGAGATGATGCAGATGATGATACGATTTGATTCCAGGAGACTGTTGTACTGCATGGTGATAGCTTGTGTAGCTATTAGTTGATTGTAGTGGAGACTATACATCTATGGACAATAGCTATGTACTACTGTGGTGGATGTGTTCCATTGGTAGTGACTATGTGTCATTGGATAGTAGTTGTGCGCTATTAGGAGTGGTTGTGTACCACTGGATAGTAGTTGTGTACTACTATGGATCAACATTGTTGTGATATATTGGATGGCATTGTAGTAACAATGTACTACTATTGTATTTCCATGGAGACTACCAGTAGTGTTGAAGGTGTTTCCTAGGCTGGTGTGCCAACCAATGGTGTTGGATGTGATTTCCAGCTAGATGGATAGTGATGATGATGCTCGTGACTTGATCTATGTGATCATGAGACAACTTGTTTGGCTATGATGATGCTACCTGTAGAATGGCCTGCAAGACTATGTGAGCCTTGTCCATACCATGTGAAATGGATGGATGTGCTTGAAACCATTACAATTAATAAACCATTACAATTAATGCCTCCCTAGATAGGAGGGAGTGTTGGTATTATGGTAGTTTCGGTAGGTATTAACCTCCATGTGTAACCTTTGGATAGAATAGAATATTCTGGAAGCAAGAGAAACCATAAACAGATGTGTAGAAACCCTAGAAGATAAGTCGGCTCAGTAAAAGAATTAATAATAAAGTATTAGCTTCCAGAAGGACAAGTCTTCTCGGACAAGTGAAAAGAACCACTATAAATAGAGGACGTTTGAGCTCATTTGTACTCACTTCACTCACTCTCTCAGTCAAGTCTAGTGCAAGTTTGTATCTACAACTACAAGTTTGGAAGGTACATCTTTTGGGGTGATTCTTGGTTTCTCTCTCTAGTGATATCTAACCTAAGATATGCACCCTATATTCTAGTATCTCTTGGTGATATTATTGGTGACATATTGGAGTATATTGGTGGTATTCTTGGTGATGTCTTGGAAGAAGTGAAACTGCAACTACTGCAATTGAGTAGTGTTCTTATTCTATGGTTTTGGGACTTTCTTTCTGGTGCACTATATTTGGAGAAAGATGCGCTCTCTTGGTTATCTGTGAGTTCTATTGCTACTTCTAGAATCATTCTATCTAGCAAAGGTTATGGTTCTCGGGTGTGGTTGCATGCCTATGGTTGGGTGAAAATATTGTGATATTGTCTATGGTTAAACGCGCACATCGAATATTTTAACAACTAGGCGTTGGTTAATTCATAAAGCACCATGGGATGAAAGACTGTGTCACCTTTGTGACACTAAGAAGGTTGAATATGAAAAGAATTTTCTCTAAGATTGTCCAACCTATACCCAGATTATATCTCAATTTCAAAATATTTGTTACACTACCAACCTTCCTAACCTCTTAACTCAACAAAACTATGGTGATCTTGGAAAGCTTCTCTTAATTCTTTTCAAGCACAGAAAAAAATTCTAAAGAATTGCAAGTAATCACTTACCCTCTTAAGGTCTGATACACCAATTCGGTCTCAATGGACATTAATCATCATCTCTGCTTATTTAGACCAAAGGTAAAATTTAATTCTCAAAATGATAGAAATATTTGAAATATATATATCAAATCTGCTTATTTAATCTTTCAAATTGTTATATGGCTATGTATATACTGACATTAAATAATTTACTAACTTGTTTACATATAAGTAGGTTAGACTTCACTTTTATATTTTTCAATTTTAAAATGCTTGTGATGGGTAGATTGCTTAGTTTTCGCTGAGTGTTTTTCAGTTAGTGATTATATTCCAATGAGGTCCTATATGGCACATTTTTCACATATGTGTGTTTAAAACCCAAGCTTTAGCTCAATCGATTGAAGCATATGTCGAAGGCATGTTGCTGATGGGGAGACCATAGGTCACAATTTCAAATCCGGTTGAATCCCTTAGGTTTACCAACCACGAAGGTGCCAACAAAAAATATAATAACACCTTTATCACTAGAGCCCAAGATCCTCCTAGTTGGATTGTATGGCTCCTTGCACTACACCTATAGTCTCTAACTTTACTATGGCTAAGCAAAATCTTTGAGAATTTTTAACCCAACTCAAAGCCAAAAGTGTCTTTAGGGCCTAGAGACTCCGAATAGGGGAACAACAATATAAATCCAAGCTTTAATCCTCTTGCAATTTCTCCATCATATAATTGTGAATGAACTCTTACCCCTTTTTCGGATGAAAAACTTATATTTATACCCAAGGAATGAAGTTAAGGTAGTTGGGGGTATAAGTTAGGGCATATACAGGTGTACAAATCTTGTACTTTCCACTTAGGAGCATGCATTTAATTTATTTTTTTCCTTTTTACAAATGTGTCCACGTGTTTCCTTAAGGAAACTCATGAAGAGCCCACGAGATAGATGGAAACAACTCACAACACGTACTAAAATTTGGAGAAAGGAAACTATGGAAAGACAAAAACTTGCTTAATGATCAATCACTAGACAATGAGATGCATTTGCACAAAGATGACCCAAATGAAGCTATAACAACTATACAAAAAGTTAACATTAAAGAAAAAGATGGATGTAAGGCAACGAATGTGGCCATTACAGAAAACATGAAAATATAGAATATCAAAATTGGGAGCTACATCCAAAACTGATTCCTAAAATTAGGAAAATCCCTTATGAGAAGATCTTCTCTAATAAAGGGAAAATATGTCAAAGGAATAGTAGATGGAAAAAAATTGGTTTTTATAGCTCATTCTTGTGAAATGGAGAGAGAGAAAAACTCTAGGGATATGTAAGGTGTTTATGATAAAACATGAATAAATTAAAAGATAGGTATAGATCTATTTGATGCAATGGATTATAAAGCTAAGTGATCACATTGTGGGATGTAGGGCACCCATTGTATTGGTACTTAAGAAAGAAGTGTATCGCCTTATGGGATGTGTGCCATCCATTATGCTTGTACTTAAGAAATATGGGATGTGGCATTTACTTGATTTGCTACTTTTGTCATCTTTCATTCTCTGTGACGTTGTATCAAATACATTTTAGATAAGAAATTCCAATAACGTTTTGAAAGGTGTTTTTTGTATATAAATGAATGGTCATGTTGTAACAATCATATAAGTAGAATTTTTTCTCACAATTTGGAGTTATAATGTCTCAACTAATGTATCATTATGTAATTTACTACTTTGGTTTGTCGATCTAAATAAAAGTAAGTTGTTGTGTTATATATTGTTTTGGTATTTATGTGGCTCCATAACAAAGTCCAAAATATGTTCAAGAAACATTTTTCTTTTTAGAAATAATGTAGCTAGGAACCTCAATTAAAGTTCACTGACCCACATGTATAAAGAAGAGTTTTGTTGCCTCATCACCCAGGATGGTCTATTGTCTGTTTCCAGAGAATAAGAATCACCATTTTACTAATATGTTTCATAAGCACAAAAATGTAGACATATCCATGCTTGGTTTTCACCATCCCATCAAGAAAGTCCATATATATTGTTTCTCAAGGGCTTGAAGGTGTTAGCACTCTGTAAATTTGTTCGGCTGATAAACAAATGACAGAAGTAACCTACAAACCAATTTTAGAGCTGGGTACTAGCCTACTCAGCTCAGAGACGACTCTCTCATGTCACTTGGTGTTTCTTTGTCAATCGATGGCTAGGTTTGCTATTTTTGGGTTTTTTTATAAATTTGCTGGCAAGGAAGGGGAGGGACACTTAGGGCTATGGAGTCAAATTATGAAAATAAATGAAAACACTGACTGGCCAATAGTAATATCCAGAGGATAAAGGCTAAGTGAGGCGATGAATCTGAGTTATAAATTGTAGTTTGCAAAGTGTAAGAATAAGAATAAAACAAGTGACTGCATCAGATCATTAATGAAATGGATTCTGAATTAGTTAAGAAGAACTTAACACAATTTAAATTGCTTAAGCCAAGAGCATCACAAGATGATATATGGGCCTTTAAACTATCCAATTTAAATAGAAGACAATGTAAATGAAATTATAAACACAGGTAATACATACAAGGAGAGAAAACAAAACTCATATCACCACCATTAGAATATTTTCATAGAGACTTCAAAGGCTTCTACATATGTATTCAATTCAGCTCCAAAAAATTACAATCGAGTTCCAAACAACTAAAAAGGTGCCCTTTCACTTCTGCCAACATTAATACATTTGGAACTTCTAATACTTATACAATTCGAGTTCCTTCAATTAGAAACCGATTACAATAGCTGAACTGAAACGTTTCAGCTTCTAAAACTGATTACAATCATTACAAATGACAGTTTTGGTATGGGAACCGATTACAATGATTAACATAAAAACGTTTTATGACCCAACTGTTGATTCCTCTGACGCTTCAAATTCTTCTTTTGCCACTTGTTCTGTTTTGGTCTTCTATTTGATATGCCATATTCGATGACACCTGGACATCATTTGCTGGATCCCGGAAAACTGCACTTTGTTTTATCCAGCTGCACTATCTCCTTCCATTGCAAGTCAGAAGGGATATCATAGTCCATCATTTCTTTGATTAGGATCTCCAAGTCAATACAAGAGGCATATGTCATGACTGGTAGTCCAATCTTCACTATTTTGAACTAATTCAAAATCTCAAAATTTGTAATCAAATGTTCAACCAAGGTTTCTCCTTTCAAGTTTTCCTCCAGGTTTTCAAACTTGGAGTGATTTATTCTGCATTGAGTGAGGCGAGAGTTGTATTCCTCCTAATCATGTAATTTTCCTTTGCCATCCCAAAATGGTGGGAGGCCTTTGATGAATAACTCTTCAAACAGATCCTTGAATTCCTGTACACTTTGCTCCATCTGTGTGGCCTTAGTTTGGACTAATTTTAGCAGATTATGCTTGGAAATAACCCTCTTGGCCCAGATGATCAATGTAGTTCTATATTTGACCCCAATGGTCTGAAGTTCTGCAGTAGGGATGGAATTTAGCAAGTTTATGGCATTTTGGGCCCACTCTGACAGTTTCTTTGCTAAGGTCTCATTTACAATAGTGCACCTACTTTTGGATGTGATGGCCATGTTGTCTTTATCATTGATAAAGTTTAAGTACACTCTGAACTTTGCAACATCAACAACTATAGAATCCCAGATGATGTGTTTGGCTCCTTGCAACAACCCTTTTTCTCTTAATATTATTTTCATCTTGTCTATCCTCTCCTGCAAATCTTGATTCTCGTTTTGAAATTGAGCCATCCTTTCATCTTCTGTTTTCATTTCCTACTTCAATTTCTTTATGTCTCCATTTAACCCTTTGATTTCTCCTACCTTCAGGCTAACTTGTGACATAGCCTGGACAAGTCCTTTAGTACTTGGCCCAGCTTTTGTAGCAGGAGGTACAACTACAACCATGCTCAGTAATTTTGTCTGTCCTTGTGTCCAATTCACCTTTTCTTGTTCTAGCTATAATACGCTAGCCTGATAGTTCGATGCCTCTTTTCAAAATGCTTCTTTTTCCTGTTCTAGAGAAACCAGTTCTGCTGTTTGTGGATGCTCTGTGGCAGGCATTTTCAGTTTCTTCTTTAAGATTTGAATAATCTTGTTATTCTCATCTAATGAGGATTTCACCAATTGAGGGCCTTCATATTTTAGCCTCTTGACCTGAATTTGCCAAGCTCTGTTGGATGCCTTTTCTTGCCTCAACTTCCCTTCCAAATTTGTTGCATAAGATGACACATGTTGGCTCTCGACCAAGTTTTGAGGAAACCTTGGTCAGATTTGGACCCATTTTGGACCTCGACACATTGGTCGAAGAAGGAGTGCCTAGGTGGAGCTGAGATCATGGATCTCACCGATTTTGAGGGTTATGTGGACCCAGTAAAGGGTCCTCTAGGGTTTTGTAACGAGTTTATGGGATGTCGGCCCATGGGGTTTCCCATGTTTATGCCTTATTGTAAGGGTTTGTATAATATAAATAAAGAAGAATGTATTGTAAAAGTAGCTAGAGAAGTGAATGTAGTTCCGTGTGAACAGAGTTGCTTTGTGCAAAGGACTATATGTGCATTGATGCTTTGTGCCCGACTATGATTTTGTAGAAGGTGCAAATGTTGTTATCTAGCTAGTTGCATTTGACCTAGTTTTGGAAGGAGGAACTAGTGCTCAGTGCGCATATCTCCTGTTTGATGCAAAGCTTGACTCTGTGGCTTAGTGCACAGGAGTGAATGAATGTAAAATTTGGAGAATAATAAAGAGGCAAAGCGGTTTGTGGACGTATGCCAACCCTGGGGTGAACCACGTATATCTGGAGTCTCATGGTTTTCTTGGTGCAATGTTATCTCTGTTATGTTTTTCTTAGTGCTTAGATTAGAACGTGTACTGGATATGTATGTGTTGCTTAAATGCTTTGCTTATGTTAAAATGCTAGATCTGATTAACAGTGCTAAGTGCTAAGTGTTAAGGTACATAATATTTTGTTGTTAATACGTTAGATTTATCTTAGATTAGGTTCTGTGATGTTAATAAGGTTAATAAACTAATGCATGTCACTTCCTAAGCATTAACGAAATATTCTGTGAAGTGTTATTATTACAGATCTGTGTCCCAACTTGGTTACAAACACCTGCGTCCTGTAACCCCCCCTGCTTCTACCTTGGGTGAGACTTTGCTTGCTTCGTATGTGTTGCTGAAGGGGTCGGTAGTTGGGGTTTTGTTGGTGCACTGTTAAGAATTGAACCTTAGGTCTGTGCCCTCGACCAAGTTTTGAGGAAACCTTGGTCATATTTGGCTCACTTTTGGATATCGACACATTGGTCAAAGAAGGAGCGCCCAGGTGGAGCTGAGATCGCAGATCTCACCAATTTTGAGGGTTATGTGGACCCAGTAAAGGTTCCTCTAGGGTTTTGTAACAGGTTTATGGGATGTTGGCCCATGGGGTTTCCCATGTTTAAGCCTTATTGTAAGGGTTTGTATAATATAATTAAAGAATAATGTATTGTAAAAGTAGCTAGCAAAGTGAATGTAGTTCTATGTGAACATAGTTTCTTTGTGCAAAGGACTATATGTGCTCTGAGGCTTTGTGCCCGTCTATGATTTTGTAGAAGGTGCAAATGTTGTGATCTAGTTAGGTGCATTTGACCTAGTTTTGGAAGGAGGATCTGGTGCTCAGTGCACAGATCTCCTATCTGGTGCGAAGCTTGACTCTGTGGCTTAGTGCACAGGAGTGAATGAATGTAAGATTTGGTGAATAATAAAGAGGAAAAGTGGTTTGTAGATGTAGCCCCATCCTGGGGTGAACCACGTATATCTGGAGTCTCATGCTTTTCTTGGTGCAATGTTATCTATGTTATGTTTTTCTTAGTGCTTAGATTGAACATGTATTGGATATGTATGGGTTTCTTAAATGCTTTGCTTATGTTAAAATGCTAGATCTGATTAACATTGCTAAGTGCCAAGTGTTAAGGTACATAATATTTTGTTGTTACTATGCTAGATCTATCTTAGATTAGGTTTTGTGATGTTAATAAGGTTAAGTGCACAATACTCTACTTGACTTGTGAAGCTTTGTGCCAAGAGAGTAAGCTGATCTGAAGAAAAGAGGTAAGATCCTAAAGAAGCAAGCTTTGTGCTTTGGTAAGAGAAAGATAAGTGAAATTTTTTGTTTCGAAAGCATGAATTTAAGTATATTTAATAGATTATGTCATAGTCTGAAGGCTAGGGCGTAGTTGAAAGAAAGAGTTGATTTGAGTAAAATTAATGGAAATGAAGAAAGATATGTTATTCCTATGCATAGAAAATGTTTTTGGACTAATAAGTAGATGTAGGAACCTAGAAAGAATTTTTGCAGATTACAGATCCAACACTACGATCCTTGGGGAGGTACGCAGTACATAAAAGGTCGGGGAACATTTAAAAGAAAAGGAGGATTGACATTGTGTTATAATTGCAGAAGGCCAGGACATCTTGCTAAGGAATGTCTTGACGTAGGCCATATGTGTCTTTGTTGTAAGGTTGTTGGTCATGAGGTTGAGGACTGTCCAAATATTATTGCTAAAGTTGAAGGAATGAACACGAGACAAGAAAAATATGAAAAAAGTCAAGAGACTAAGGGCACGATAGAGAATCATAAAGAGAAAGGATCAGAGGAAGTTCAGACTATGATATTATAGTTGAAAGAAACGATGGATGCTCATAAAGATGCCAGTTTACCAGAAAGCCTGAAAGAAAAACAACACATAATTGCAAGAATAGAAGACTTCAACATCGACTGTGTCCTTTATGAAGAAACACATGTTAATACTGTGACAGAAGGAACTTGGGAAATTTGGGAAAGCCTACTATGGTACCTTCATTAGGAAGGATAGGCTTGTTTAAGGGAAATATGATAACCTTATGTGGAAGAGTTACTAGTGTACCTATTATTGTTCATGGAACATCGGCTGAAGAAGAATTTGAAGTCATTTGGTTTGTTGGGGACAATGCCCCTTTCCCACTATTGTTAGGTAAGAATTGGATTGATAAGGATTAGATCAGAAGGAAAGCCGAGGAAGAAGCTACAAAAAATAAAAAGAAAGAATTAAGGGATTTCATAGCTAGGAAAATAGACTGACCAATAGAAGAACGAGAGGATAAGTCGAAGCAACAAAGAAAAGTAACAATGCAGGAGGGACAGAAAGCAAGAGAATCAACTATCAAGGTTGAAAGAATGCAAGAAGGCTTGAAGGACCTATATATTCAAGAGAGAAGAATTACCAGTTAGGAAATGTTAAGAAAAACTTCAGAATCTTTGAGGGGACCTCGACAGTGCGAAGCCACTATGCTAGGGGAAGATAAGAATAAAAATGGAAAGAGGATTCTATAAATAGTTAGAGAGACTCAGATAATAGGAAAGAAGGCAAGGAAGCTCAATAAAAAGAAAGCTAAATTGGAAAATCTAGAAGAAGCTACAAAAACCATATGGAAGACTTCACAGACTGGAACCTCGCAGGAGGTAGGTTCACAGGATTTGAGCCTCACTGGAACAACAGGACCATGCAGAATTGGACTTCACCCTAACGAAGTTATATGACCATTGGAGGTGCCCCGACCATTACAATGACGCTCCAGAACAGTTAGAAAACACATTTATGGGCTTATGGACCGCTTTTAGGATGTTGAGACTATGCCATAACGAATAGATTTACATTAATGGAAGCATTTCCTGGCCGTTGGAAGATCCATTACGATAGCCCACTTATTTAACTCACTGGTCGCTGCACTGGGACCATTTTTTGCTACCCGTGATTGAATGAGCTAAGCAGAGAATTGTCCAAGTGTCGAGTTGTGCTATTTGAAAGTAGACCTCGCTTGTCCGTTTGTCTACTCCGCCTGTCCATTTGTCTACCCCGCCTGTCTGTTAAAAACTAGAATGTTGGGCAAGCCTAGTCAATTGGAGAAATCTGTCGAGGAATTCCTTAAGAAGCTAATGGTTGATAGACCAATATTCGAAGGCATCTAGGCGTCGTCGAATAGGGAACTATAGGATTCCCCTTCGACTGGATGTCGTTCCGACAGTGTCAACCCCATAACTGAGCAGCGAAGTAAGCACCGCAGTGATTTGGCTAATGCAGAGGAGATCCTGTCGATCCTACCTGAATATATTCCACCTTTGGCTAGCAATGTTAATCGAGACAACATCCCTTGAGACTTTGAGTACTCTATTTTCACTGCATACATTCCGAAAGGAATTCGCATAGTCAGGAGTCAGTTAGGATAGATCCCACTATTGAAGAACAACAAATTCAATTTAGGAGACAGAAAGAACTACACCATGTTGGCTCCTCACCGCTATCTCTCGAAGAAAACTGAAAGAGACCTCGCCTTGTGTCACAACCATGGATTAAGGGGTTGGCACAGTCCACCGTGTTGAATGTTATGAAGATCCTGCAGTTTGGTTGCCACCAGGAGGTTAATGCTTGCATTAAAATCCTCCTGTCATGCCATCATGGAGGATACATATGGCTCGAAAAAAGGATTAATGTGGATTCGACGTTGATCCACTGGATCATAGGTTTAGGTGTGAAGGGTCCCAACCCTCAAAAGTTTTATCCAGGGAAGGCCTCAAACCATTCCCTGGCATAGCGCATCAAAGAATATTATGGAGAGGTCGAAAAAGGAAAGCGAGGTTAAAAGATAACATCTATACAGAATGGCGCAGTGCACCTTGCTTGCCAACACCTAGCTGGAAAGCTTGTAAGGAAGAACCGCCCCACATAGGTCACCGGGTTCATGGTGGACCTCGCAAGAAAATGTATGGAGGGCATGAAAATGCACTGGGAGAACTACCTCATCAATGAGCTAGAGAAGGATTGTCGCAAAGCCCATGACTTGGGATACAAATTCCATTACATTTGGTTGATCATTTTGATCGCATTTGTCGCTTGGAAAATGCTTGAAGGAGCCACATTTCCATAGATCAAACCCTCAGAGCCATTGACCGCTCGGTTTTCCACCCTATGGTACACCAATGACATAACGAAGCAATGGCAGTCCAATGCCGTGTTTCGAGGATATTACCAGCAATTGAAGGTCACCATCGAATCATTTCCATGAATGACACTGTGCACCCTGCACCAGTACCTACCTATAGAAACATTTCGCGCTGATCCTCATTACATCTACATCACTGCGCGAAGAAATGAGCACTAGGAAGAACTACAGTTGTACTACAAACTGACAGATGAAGATATGGAGCAGATTACAAAAGAGTGGCTGGAGGAATTTCTTGTACCTGTTGCTGATGCAGATCTATCTGACACTGACACCATAGGAAGCCCCATAGTTACCTAAGTTGAACATGTCGGACAGTCCAGTGAAATGAAGAAGCAGAAAAAGAAGGCTAAAGTCCAGGACATAGAGAGTAATGAAGAGGACAATGCTTTGGGAGATAACGGATCTGACTTTCCAGGAGGAGGAGGAGACGAAGCATAAGGATAGGGAGGAGGAGATGAAAGAGAGGAAAAGCAAGGAGGAGGCAAAGCTACACCGTCGGAAGATCCCCATAATGGGACGGTGACACCACAAAAGAGGAAGGTTTCTCCGAAGAAACCTTCATCCAGGAAGAAGACGCGCGCTAATAAGCCCCAGTTGGAAGCCACTCTCATAGAGGATGACATCAGTCTGGTCCACGGAGAAATGGAGGACGCTTTTGAAGACATCTTGCAAAGATACAGAGAGAAGAAGGAGGAGTTATACAGAAGGATTGAGAGGGAATTGAAGGAAGTGCAACAAGTTGTTCGCTTGGTCCGCGCAGTACCTACTATGTTGTCTGCACCTTCCTCGTCACATATTGCAGAATTGGGGGATGAACCAACCCAATTGAGAAGGATTGTGGATGCAACAGAAGCCCGGTTCTAGAGAGTGCATGAAGAGAAGGAGAAGGCTATAGAAGCCTTGAAAAAGGAGAAAGACAAAGTATTAGCACAATTACGAGTAGCGAAGGAAAGTGTAGCATCCTAGGAAAGCGAGAAAGCATAGCTTCAAGAGGAAAAATCCCAGCTACAAAGGGAAAAAGAGTAGCTGCTCACAGAGCAGGTCATGGTCAAATAAGCGGTAAGTAAAGCATGTTGCTTTGTACCAGGCTTGGTATAGGAGGACCAGGAGTCGATCGAATCTCAAGTAGTGAAGCTCACAGAGATCATCCAACAACTTTAGGTTAGAATAACAAAATTGGAGGCCCAAACAGTATTGATCACCTCGCAGAAGGTGCATGACCAGAGGGAGGAGACTGCCAAGAACATAGTAGCAAGAATAAGAGCCCTCGCCTCAGAATGCAAAAAATTAAGTGATAAAATCACCCAAACATATGAACGCCTCATCGAGGATCCCAAGATAAGGAAGCTAGAAGCGCAGTTATAGGAGGCGCAAAAACAAGCATTTTCATTGCAGGCGCAGATGAAGCTACTCACCGCAGTGGAAAGAATGAAGAGCTCCCAAGAGCAGCGCGCAGTACAACAACAGATAAATGCCCTCCAGGTTAAGGTAATGGAAGTAACATAGAAGCTACAACCTATGTAGGATGAAGCTTGCAAGGTATTTGAGGAGAATGATGGACAAGGCTCACAACTATATCAAGTCGTCGCAACAGTAGAACAATGCTTGGAAGGGCCTGTTACAGACTAGACGATCCAGGAGCTCATTGAGCAGGAGGCTCTGGTGAGGAATCAAGTCGAGGCAACGCAAGTTAAGCTCGAGGCTTTTGAAGCAGCATTTTATGCACCCGAGTGACTCGGGACGAGTCACAGGTGAGTGTTGGGGGTCTGTTGGCCCTCGACCAAGTTTTGAGGAAACCTTGGTTAGATTTGGCCCACGTTTGGACCTCAACACATTGGTCGAAGAAGGAGCGACCAGGCGGAGCTAAGATCACAGATCTCACCAATTTGAGGGTTATGTGGACCCAGTAAAGGTTTGTCTAGAGTTTTGTAATGGGTTTATGGGATGTCGGCTCATGGGGTTTCCCATGTTTAGGCCTTATTGTAAGGGTTTATATAATATAAATAAAGAATAATGTATTGTAAAAGTAGCTAGTGAAGTGAATGTAGTTTTGTGTGAACAAAGTTTCTTTATGAAAAGGACTATATGTGCATTGAGGCTTTGTGCTCGACTATGATTTTGTAGAAGGTGCAAATGCTATGATCTGGCTAGGTGCATTTGACCTAGTTTTGGAAGGAGGATCTGGTGCTCAGTGTGTAGATCTCCTGTCTGGTGCAAAGATTGACTCTGTGGCTTAGTGCACAGGAGTGAATGAATGTAATATTTGGTGAATAATAAAGAGGTGAAGTGGTTTGTGGAAGTAGCCCCACCCTGGGGTGAACCACATATATCTGGAGTCTCATGGTTTGCTTTGTGCAATGTTATCTCTGTTATGTTTTTCTTAGTTCTTATATTAGAACATGTACTAGATATGTATGTTTTGCTTAAATTCTTTTCTTATGTTAAAATGCTAGATCTGATTAACAGTGCTAAGTGCTAAGTGATAAGGTACATAATCTTTTGTTGTTACTGCGCTAGATCTATCTTAGATTAGGTTCTGCGATGTTAATAAGGTTAATAAACTAATGCATGTCACTTCCAAAGTGTGAACAGAATATTCTGCGAAGTGTTATTATCACCGATCTGTGTCCCATATTGGTTACAGACACCTGCATCCTATAACCCCCCTGCTTCTACCTCGGGTGAGACTTCGCCTACTTCGCAGGTGTTTCTGAAAGGGCCGATAGTTGGGGTTTTGTTGGTGCACTGTTAAGCATTGAACCCTGGGTCTGCCCCTATGCCAACAACAACTTTGAATTATTCAATCTTAGATGCACGTAATCTGAATACAACATATCGTTGGTATTCCTGTGGAATTTTACTTTGTCTGGAGCACTGATGTTGTCATAGTTTATCTTGATCTCAGATACCTTGTCTTCATCTGCAACTGCTATATTAAAGGTTCTCTTCTCTATATCTCTTACTATGAATATTTCTTTGTGCACCAACCTATAAATTCGGGAGAAGGGAATGCAACCTCGACAATGTAAGGGACTATAGTGGCTTGGACTGCTTCAAGGAAGGGTATCTGCTTCCCTACATTATCAGATAGATTAGCTCTGGACATAGAGATGGGCGAAATAGTGATTTCAGTGTCGAACACATCTGAATCTCGGTCAATTAGGGATTCTTCGTTTGAAATGGGTTCTTTCTTTGTTACTAACATTATGATAGGGTCCATGGTGGCGATGAAAAATACCTGTAAACAAGCGGAAAAAGCATGAGCTTGGCGTACTGTTGAGCTTCAATTTGAATGGAGTGGTTGTGCCAACTTTCATTGTTCATGAAAAACAATAAAATAAATGACAAGCACCCCTTTTATATACTTTCTGAATTTTGGGGGCACAAGGAAGTGGTTTGGGGAAACCCACTTCTCACCCTGAAATGCACCCAGTGGTGCCACGTGGTCCCAACCCAAAACCGTGGTTTATTTTTTAGCCCGCTTTTGGGAATTATACTCCGCGTAACTCCTCCCCCCGAAAATATTCCCAACCGTTGATCTGGTGTGCTTGCGATCTGGGACCCATCGTGTCCCATAAACTTAGCACCTGCTAGATATAGCCTCATCCTACCAAAATTGGCCCCGTCCTCTAGTTTGTCACGCCTCCACATTAGTTTAGCACCTTGGTAAGTCTTGGAAACTAGATTTCACACATAAATTTTTATGGTGATAACATGGGCTCGAACTGGTGATGCTATCCTCCCTGCGAGGTAGCAAAGAACGATAGACCGATTGCCTACCCATTGGTCTATAATTTACTCCTACAACTTAATTTACCAACATCTTATTCAGAAAACTCAAAATCTACTCAACATAACTTAGGGCCTTCACTTTAGGCTTCAATTTTTGTTGATTTAATTCCAACTACTTCAACTGAAAAACAAAATGGTTATATACAATGAATGGAAAGGGTGATAGTTCTTTTAAATGATATAATGTTTGAGAAACCTGCCATTCATAGGTCCTCCTCCATTGATATCTCCATTACTTTACTGTATCAGATAGGTATTATTCCCATGGTACGCCACAATTTTGAAAGGTCCCAACCATAGGTTGTCAAATTTCCCATGCTTTCCTTTGTCTTCATTTTTGGCATCCCATCTCAATACCAAGTCTCCCACTTTGAAATCATCTTCCTTGGTATGCCTGTCAAAATCCTTTTTAATCTTGTCTTGCTATAGCTGAGAATTGTTGAAGGATTTTTCTCTTGTTTGCTGGACATTGATCAGTTCATCTGTTCTCCTTCGAGTGGCATCTATTTCAGCATCCTACTCCTATAACAACCTCATCACTGGAAATCCTAATGCAATAGGAAAAATTACCTCTGTGCCATAGACAACTGGAAGGGTGAAGTGGCAATAGATATTTTTGTAGTGATCCTGTCAGCCCATAGTGCATGGATGAGCTTTTTGTTCCAAGATTTTTTGTTATCTTGCAACAACTTCTTGATAATTCTGGTCAAGATCTTATTGGATGACTCAACCAACCCATTTCCTTGAGGGTAATAAGATGTAGATTGGCCAAGTGTTATATTGTAATCACTACAAATTTGTTCCCTCTTCCTGGACTTAAATGCTGTTGCATTGTCTATAATGATTTTGATTGGACACCCAAACCTGGACAAAATATTGTTCTCCAAAAACTGAATGATAACAACATCCGTGGCCTGCCTGGTGGGAATTGCCTCAATCCACTTGGTGAAGTAATCTATGGCTGTCAGTATCCACTTGTGCTAAGTTGAGGACTATGGATGAATTTCTCCTATAAAATCAAGGCCCCATTGTCTAAAAGGTGCTTCAACAGAGATGGGCTTCAAGGGAAAAAGCTACAATTTTCTCTTCCCATAAAAAAATTGGCATTCATGACAACTTGAAACCTCTGTATATACATCAGAAAAAATGATAGGCCAATAGAACTCAACCCTTAATATTTTGTGCACATTAGTTTTGCAATAATGGTGTCCTCCACAGTCACCTTTGTGAAATTCTTTGATGGTCTTCCCTACTTCTTCCTCCAACAAACAAATCAACAAGAATCCTCCTGGATCCTTCCAATACAGAGATTGATTTACAATATAAAACTTTGTTGCTTTTAGTTTTATGAACCTGGCCTTGGTTTTACTCAATTCAGTAGGAGCCTGCAAATTTTTTAACACATAAATAATCTCATCATACCATGGGGAGTCAAGAAATTTTTGGGATACTTGAGGGGCCCTTTCTTCTTCTAAATCTACTGACAAGTCAACAATAAAATTTATTCCCAAGAGCTCACAATTTGTCTGTGCCATCATCTTTGCAAGTCCCTGCCCCTTGATCAACTTTGTAGGTTTGATCTCAAGGTCATATTCTAACAACACAACTATCCACTTTCCCGTTTTTCCCTCAGGATCAAGCTGAGTTAAAATGTCTTTCACAGAACTGCTGGACACATAGGCAATGATATGAGAATGCAAGATATGAGCTATGAACTGCTTCAAGGCCTTGAATAGTGCTTATTCCTGCTTTTCCATGATATCATACTTCAATGGGGCATCCCTCAATGTCCTGCTATAGTATGCTATAGGCTTCTCAAAATTATTCTCATCTTTCTGTAATAAAACACCAACAATGGTGTGCTCTGAGAAAAAAGAGAACAATATAAAGTCTTTTTCAAAATTAGGACTAGTCAGTACCGGGGCCTTGGTAAATGCCACTTTAATGTCTTCAAAGGATTTTCTGGCTTCAGGGGTCCACCTTATCTCATTTCCTTTCTTGAGCATGTTGGTGATACACTTTATGATTTCAACCAGGTTAGGGATGAATCTTCTTAGAAAATTCACTTTCCCTAGGAAATATTGTGCTTCTTTTTTGCTTCTGGGTGTGCCAATTTTTAAGATCCCCTCAACTTTGCTGGGATCTATCTTTATCCGCTCTTTTGAAATAATGTGACCAAGTAGTTTCCCTTCTTCCATGCCAAAATTTGACTTCTTGGGGTTCAATGAAATGCCAAACTTTCTACACTTTTGAAAATCCCTTATTAGATGCTTGAGATGTTCTTCATCAGAAACTGAATACACAGTGATATCATCTAAGTAAATAACATTAAATTTGTCTTTCTTATCAACAAAATCTATGTTCATATCCCTTTGAAATGCTTCTCCTGCATTCATGAGCCCAAAATGCCTCTTGGCATACATGAAGGTACCCCATGGTGTTGTGAATGTTGTATTTTCCTGATCATCAGGGTGCACCATGATTCGATTGTACCCAGAGAAACCATCCAGCATTGACATCTTCTGAGAACCTACCACTTTCTGTAGAATGTGATCCATATCAGGCAGTGGGTAGTTGTCCTTGAGAGACACATTGTTTAGATTTCTGAAGTCCACACACAACCTGATCTCTCCACTCTTCTTTCTAACAGGCACCAGATTTTCCACCCATTCAGAAAACGTCAAAGACACTATGATCTTGGCTTCAAACAACTTCTTTATTTATTTCTCGATCAAGGGAAACATCAAAGGATTGATTCTTCTTAATTTATGTTTGAAAGTTTTATGATCTTCTTTGATTGGAATCACATGTTGAATCACCTTGGTATCATAAACTTTCAGATCTTCATAACTCCAGGCAAGAACATCAGGGAATTCTTTCATCAAGTTGATATATCTTTGCTTGACCTTTGGGATGAGTGTCTTGGACAACTTAATGATCTTTGGATCTTCCTGAGTCCCACTGTTGCAATATTCAACATCTCCCTCATTTGCAGTAATTTTTGGACTCCTGGCCACATCATTGTTATCAAAGAGTTTCTCCAATGGGACCAAGCCTTTGAGAATGATGTTACTTTTCAGCTGCACTATATATCTACCAACAATCTGATTTTTGAACTAACCATCCTTTGTGAACACAAATCCATCTACCTCTTCATCACAATATTCTTCATCAATATTCAAATTTTCAAATCCATCTTCCATTTTGAGAAAAATTTCTATTTGTTTATCATCTTCAAAAACCTGTCAGTACTTAATATTATCAGACACTGTTGGTCTGTGCTTGATCTCAATTTCACATCCCCTATTAGGAAAGATTGGAATTTTGAAAACTGAAGCTGAAGTAGCAAGAGAATCAACAATCTGATTATGACCCCTTGGAATTGCTAAGAGGCTATATTCTGAAAATTCTTCCAGAAGGTCAAGCACTGTATTCCAATATGCTCTTAATCTGGGGTGCTTTTCCTGATATATTCCCTTCACCTGATTTATGATCAACTAAGAATATCCATGAACAACTCTCCTCAAAAACTATCCTCCTAGTGCCCATTTCTTTCAAAGCCTTCAATACTAACACCAATGCCACATATTCAGCCATGTTGTTTGTGCAATCAAAAGCAAGTTTATAAGAACACAACTTGGTGGCCAATATGGGGGGGTTAATCCAGACACCAACATATTCTCCTTCTTTGCTGACAACTCCATCAAAACTTATGTTCCACATCTCATTCTCTTCATTGTCTTGCTGTTCTGAAACCTTTTCAATCTAATGATCATATTTGTCTTTGGAAGCCATATCAATGTCTGGCCCTTTCTCTTCAAAATACAAATCATTGAAGAAAATGGAAGAACCCAACTTAGTCTCCATAGAGTAGATGGGATGGTTATTCGGTTGGGCCTTGTTACTTACCATATATTTGAGAAAAACCTCCCTATAAAATCTCCTATCTGGACCAAAGACAGGGATAGTGGCGTATGACATATCCATTTGTAGAGTTCCTTTCAACTTTGGAGCCCATGACCTATACAACAACATGCCAAACTTGGGAGGGATATCAGCAACCACTACATCCATGACCATATTCTTTGCTGGGATTTGAGACAAATATACTACCAGATCTTTGATTAGGCCTAGGCATTTCACCTTCCTTGAATCAAAATAGAAAAGATCTTTGTAAGGCCTTGTGATGTCAAGGCCCAATTGGTCCATGACCACCTTGGACATCAGGTTATGGGATGCTCCTGAATCCAACATGGCATTGTGCAGAGTCATATCATGGATCTTCAGGATGACATAGAAAGGGGGGACCTCTTCAACATCACTAATTTCCTCTACACATGGGCCAATAAGATGGCAGGATGATCATCTTGTATGTTCAAAGTGTCAGAAGTTTGTTCCATCTTGAGAATTTTGATGATCTGATTTCTATATTCATTGTTATTTATCAACTTGTCAAATGGTACATAGATTTTAAACTTGGCCATCTCACTTTCAAAATTAAAAGAGGATGAGGTTTTCTCTACCTCTTTGATGACTGTCTCCTTTCTTGTTTCATGTACTTTCTTCTGGGTTCTTCCTTCTACTTTCCTTTGTCCACAACATATTTTGCAGCGGAGTCCTTTTTAGGCTGACTTGAATAAGGTATGTTATTTTGAGCTTCTTTGGTAAGATTTCCCTTTGGAGGATTTGCAGGCACCTTTTTGTTTCAAAGATTGTACTGCTTCTGGAATTGCATGATGGCATTTTCAGCCCTGCATGGTAATCTTCTCTTTCTATTGACAACCTCTCGTCATTTTCCTGCATGAATATTTCATTAGCATCCATGAACTTGTCATGTTCTTCTTTGGTAAAAAATACCTCGGTTTCATCACCATCACAACAATGCATATTGTCTTCAAAATTTTCATCATAATTTTCATTTACATAATTATTTTGAAAAGGAGGTCATATTTGCTAATCCCCCTAATTCCTCTGATCTCTTTATCTGATTTGTGGGACTATTGGTCTTCTCTGATTCATGGGTGGAACATCAGCCTGTTATATGGTGTTAGGATTATTATCTAAAGTAATTATCTCCATCTGTTTCTCCATAGTTTTCATCATCATTTCAAACCTTTCTTATGATGTTTGTGAGGTTGAAGGCTATGCCTTATCTTGAACCTTGTTCATGTCCCTATCAGAGTTAGATTTGATCTTTCCTGACGCCATTAGATTCACTTCAACTTCTATTGCATCATTCATCATATTATCTAATGAAGTAGATCTTCTTTCTCTCAACAACAAAGAAAAATCACTTTGAAAGGAATCAACATATCTAAGTTGAGCAGCTCTAGGAGGGGGTTTTACTTCAGTAGGAATTAAATTATAGACCTTTATAAATATGGCTGAAAACTCCTGCACTGTTTCATTAGGTGACCTTCTCATGTTGTTATATTGAGTTAACAACTGAAGGGGGTTTTTCTTGTCACCCCACTTTGCAAGAAATCTGGTTTCAAAGGCTTCAAAATTTATGATACTAGCTGTTGGGAGGGATTTGAACCACTTTTTGACTTCTCCTGCAAGACTTTGTGGAAACAACCTCATTTTTTCATCCTCAAAATCTACTTCTTCTAAGTATATAAAATCATTGAAACAGTCTATATGTTTTTAGGCTGACACATTGCCTTCAACATCATACAACTTGATCCTTAGATTATATTCCCAGGGCAAATCATGTAACTAAGTAGGCAAAACGAGAGGGGAAAACCTAGCTACCATGGATGTTGTAAGGACTTGAAGTGGCTGTTGGTTCTGAGTATGAATCACAATAGGTTTGGTAGAGGCAGCTAAAATTAAATCTTGGAACCTCTTCTTATCAAAGATTACCTCGTTCAAACAAGATTCAGATTTAGTTCTAAACAAAGTTTAATCAAATTTCACTTCAAAATCAAGGTCTTCAATGCTTGTTACTCCATCTTTGGGAAAGGAGAGATATCTGTCTAAACACAAAACTGCGCTTATTTTCTTTTCTTTTCTTTTGTGTACAATCTTCTTAGGATCAGACACAGGAATCACTGCTTCTCAGTCTAGGTTTCTCCTGGTGTGAATTCTCTTGGGAGCCAGGATTTCTAGCTCAAACTACTTTGTGCTACTGGTATCTTTGTAATGGAGTCACCAGCGTAACTTTAGTCTCAGCCAATAAGGTGTTTGATTCACTGTCACCCTTAGGAATAAAATATGAAGCTTTAAGTCATTCTTTTCCCAGGGAAGATTTCACTTTCGATCCCCGACAACGATGCCAAAATGTTAACACTCTGTAAATTTGTTCGGCTGATAAAAAAAAGACAGAGGTAACCTACAAAACAAATTTAGAGCTGGGTACTAGCCTACTCAACTCAGAGAGGGCTCTCTTGTGTCACTTGGTATTTATTTGTTAGTCGATGGCTAGGTTTGTTGTTTTTGGGGGGTTTTTATAAATTTGCTGGCAAGGAAGGGGAGGGGCACTTAGGGATATGGAGTCAAATTCTGAAACTAAATCAAAACACTGACTGGCCAGTAGGAATCTCCAGAGGATAAAGTCTAAGTGATGCGATGGATCTGAGTTATAAATTGTAGTTTGCAGAGTGTAAGAAGAAGAAAACAAGTAACTGCATCAGAGCATTAATGAAATGAATTCTGAATTAGTTAAGAAGAACTTAACACAATTTAAATTGCTTAAGCCAAGAGCATCACAAGATGAATTATGGGCCTTTAAACTATCCAATTTAAACAAAAGATAGTGTAAATGAAATTAGAAACACATGAAATACATACAAGGAGAGAAAACAAAACTCATATCACCACCATTAGAATATTTTCATAGAGACTTCAAAGGCTTCTGCATATGTATTCAATTCAGCTCCAGAAAATTACAATCAAGTTCCGAACAACTAAAAAGGTGCCCTTGCACCTATGCCAACATTAATACATTTGGAACTTCTAATACTTATACAATTCCAGTTCCTTCAGTTAGAAACTGATTACATTAGCTGAACTGAAATGTTTCAGCTTCTAAAACTGATTACAATCATTACAAATGACAGTTTCAGTATGGGAACCAATTACAATGATTAACAGAAAAACGTTTTATGACCCAACTATCGATTCCTCTGATGCTTCAGCTTCTTCTTTTTCCATTGTTTCTATTTTGGTCTTCTGTCTGATCTGCCATATTTGGTGACACATGGACATCATTTGCTAGATCCCAAAAAACTGCACTTTGTTTTACCTAGCCAGACTATCTCCTTCCATTGCAAGTCCGAAGGGATATCATAGTCCATCATTTATTTGATTAGGATCTCCAGGTTAATGCAAGAGGCATATGTCATGACTGGTAGTCCAATATTCACTGTTTTGAACTGATTCAAAATCTGAAAATATGTAACCAAATGTTCAACCAGGGTTGCACCTTTCAAGTTTTCCTCCAGGTTTTCAAACTTGGAGTGATCCATTCTGCATTGAGTGAGGCAAGAGTTGTATTCCTCCTGATCATGTAATTTTTCTTTGCCATCCCAAAATGGTGGGAGGACTTTGATGAACAACTCTTCAAACAAATCCTTGAATTCTTGTACACTTTTCTCCATCTGTGTGGCCTTAGTTTGGACTTATTTTAGTAGGTTATGCTTGGCAATAACCCTCCTAGCCCAGATGATCAATGTAGTTCTATCTTTGACCCCAATGGTCTGAAGTTCTGCAGTAGGGATGGAATTTCACATGTTTATGGCATTTTGGGCCCACTCTAATGGTTTCTTTGCTAAGGTCTCATTTACAACAGTGCACCTGCTTCTGGCTGTGATGGCCATGCTGTCTTTATCATTGATGAAGTTTAAGTACACTCTGAACTTGGAAGTTTCAGTAGCTATAGAACCCCAGATGATGTGATTGGCTCCCTGCAACAACCCTTTGCCTCTCAATATTATTTTCAACTTGTCTATCCTCTCCTGCAAAGCTTGATTCTCCTTTTGAAATTGAGCCATCCTTTCATCTTTTGTTTTCATTTCCTGCTTGAATTTCTCTATGTCTCCCTTTAACCCTTTGATTTCTCCTACCTTCAGGCTAACTTGTGACATAGCCTAGACAAGTCCTTCAGTGCTTGGCCCAACTTTTGTAGCAGGAGGTACAACTACAACCATGTTCAGTAATTCTGTCTGTCCTTGTGTCCAATTCACCTTTTCTTGTTCTAGCTGTAATACCCTAACCTGGTAGTTCAATGCCTATTTTCAAAATGCTTCTTTTTCCTACTCTAGAGCAACCAGTTTTGCTGTTTGTGGATGCTCTGTGGCAAAAATTTTCAGTTTCTTCTTTAAGCTTTGAATAATCTTGTCCTTTTCATCTAATGAGGATTTCACCCCTTGAGGGCCTTCAGATTCTAGCCTCTTGACCCAACTTTGTCAAGCTCTGTTGGGTTCCTTTTCTTGCCTCAACTTCCCTTCCAACTTTATTGCACAAGATGACAGCTTTGAATTATTCAAGCTTAGACCCAAGTAATCTGAATACAACATATCACTAGTATTCCTGTGGAATTTTACTTTGTCTGGAGCATTGATGTTGTCATACTTTATCTTGATATCAGATACCTTGTCTTCATCTGCAAATGTTATATTAAAGGTTTTCTTCTCTATATCTCTTACTATGAATACTGCTCTGCGCACCAACCTATAAATTTGGGAAAAGGGAATGCGACCTCGACAATGTAAGGGACTATAGTGGCCTGGACTGCTTCAAGGAAGGGTACCTGCTTCCCTACATTATTAGGCAAATTAGCTCTAGACACAAAGATGGGAGAAATGGTGATTTCAGTGTCGAACACATCTGAATCTCGGTCACTTAGGGCTTCTTCGTTTGACACAAGGTCTTTCTCTGTTATTGACATTATTATAGGGTCCATGGTGGCAATGAAAAATACCTGTAAACGAGAGGAAAAGGTGTGAGCTTGGCGTACTGTTGAGCTTCAATTTGAATGGAGTGGTCGCGCCAACTGTCAACGTTCCAATATTTAAAAAAAAATAAAATAAATGACAAGCGCCCCCTTTATATACTTTCCATATTTAGGGGGTGCGAGGAAGTGGTTTGGGGCAACCCACTTCTCGCCTCGAAATGAACCCAGTGGCACCATGTGGTCCCAACCCAAAACCGTGGTTTATTTTTTGTCCCGCTTTCAGGAATTATACTCTGCGCAACTCCTCCCCTCGAAAATATTCCCGATCGTTGATCTGGTGCACTTGCGATATACGACCCATCATGTCCCATCAACTTAGCGCCCACTAGATATAGCCTCCTCCCGCCAGAATTGACCCCATCCTTTAGTTTGTCATGCCTCCACATCAGTTTAGCACCTTGCTAAGTCTTGGAAACTAGATGTCACACATACATTTTTATGGTGATGACAAAAGGCACTAGAATATGAATGTATAGAATCAACATTGTATTTGTTTATTTAAAGTGTTGTATATTGTCACCTCATCACTAAGTATTTCCTATTGTCTATTTCTAGAGAATAAGAATCACCATTTTACTAAATTGATCCATAAGCACAAAAATGTAGTTATATCCATGCTTGGTTTTCACCATCCCATCAAGAAAGTCCATAGATAGTCTTTCCCAAGGCCTTGAAGGCGCTAGAAGATGAATGTATAGAACCAAATTCCTATTTGTTTGTTTAAAGTGTTGTATATTGTTACCTCAGCACTAAGGATTGCATATTGTCTATTTCCATAGAATAAGAATCACCATTTTACTAAAATGATCCATAAGCACAAAAATGTAGTCATATCCATGCTTTGTTTTCACCATCCCATCAAGAAAGTCCATATATATTCTTTCCCAAGGCCTTGAAGGCATTAGAAGATGAATGTATAGAACCACCTTCATATTTGTTTGTTTAAAGAGTTGTATAGTGTACAACCCCAAATAAACTTGGAAACCTCATTCTATATGCATGGCCCATATACATATGATTCTAGGTTTTCCATTATTTTATTTACACCACTATGGTCAAGTTGAAGTTTAAAAGTATGGGCCTCCCATATCATTCATAATAGATATTAATGACATAAATGAATAATAAGTGATTAAGAAAACCACAAGAATAGACACTTATAATTTTTAGAATTCACCACCAACTAGATACAAATGAGCACTTTTCCACCCAACCATGGGCATTCTATTATAGAGGCCACCCCAAGTTGGGGCTATGAAACCACAACGAAAAATTCCCACTGATTGTCTTTGAACTTTCTCTCACATTTCAACCCATAGTGTACTTATAGGGAAAATACCACTATAATTCCTCCAGGCACAACAATCCATCTTAACTAGCCACACTCTCCCCTCTTCACCCTACACAACACCAATAAAGGAGTAAAATTCTTCTTCCATGCAATGTAATTCATAGGAAATCCCTTTCTCTACAATTTTTTAGTGCAAGCATGGAAATATCTTATGTTGATTACTATGGATTTCTAGCTACTAGCAATTGTTGATCTTTCCTCTGCATTTACTAGTAATTTCTATAATGGTTTTTACATATATAGGAGATCATTATGGAGTAGTATGGGTAAGAGAAAGAAGGTATAGGTTCTCTATTAAGAATATAACTTATAGAATAATCAATTCCATAGACCTTTGCATAGTGACCCTTGCATAGCTAAAATCACAACTTAATACTTGCAAGGAAACTGAGATTACAAGTCTTCTCTAGGAGAACACATATCATTACTTTGACAACTATCTTTCAAAGATAAAAATTATTTATTAATCATAAGGTAAGGTTGAAGAACTTATGATAATATCAAGGAGACAATAAAATATATTAATTCTCCTTATCACTTTTTTTCTCCCTCTCTCATGGACTCATAGCCCGCAATGCTCACTTGCAACCCTTTACTGGTTTTAATATTATAATCATAATGTACCAACATACAAAATCAAATTACACTATAGGATTGCATACTTAGTGTATCATGCCATGCTTAAAAATAAAACCACATATGTCTAGACTTCTGGCCAAGTTATCATTAACATATACATAATGATCTACTTAATTGAGGGATAAAAATTGATGTATTATTTTTACTCCTAATAACCATTAACCATTTAATGTTCTACTAACCAATAATTAAGACTCTAACTTACTATAATACTAACCTCTAATCACTAATCACTAACTAGACATTCACCCCTAATTCCTAACTAACCATTCAAGTAATCTATATACTTAATGTAAACGCCTAATCAATAAACCCAAACCACCTAAGACACTAACCTAAGCCATTGGGTTTATGTCATAGCTGTAACCTCCCTTGATCTAGTACTTACAATGCAATCCAATACTATAATAATATCCTTAAAAAGGGTTTTTTGTGTTACTAAGTCATCACATTTTGCAATGCATGTTGGTAAATGTAATTGTGATATTGAACCCATTCAAACTTTATCTAAGGGTATGTGCATGTTTCAATATTTCCATGTCTTACCTATGTGCATTGTAAGGTGGAGGGTGTTGACAAGTGAAAATGACCTCTCATCATAAGGGATGAATCAAACATATACTCTCTAACTTTGAAGTTTCCACTCTTAAT
>JZKD02S1950822.1:192497-206116 GCA_000966675.3 Picea glauca
TCTTGTGTTTCCAGCAAGGGTGCACCATCATCTAGAGGGAGGTTCGATCCAGCTTATCCTGAGGGCCTGGGGCCATTCCGACAGTTGGGTTTTGTTTGCAGGGGAAGGACCATCAGTTTGAGGGTTTTTATGGAGGGTTATCATCATTCTACATTTGTCTTTAGATTGGGACGTCTTGGAGCCATAGGAGACGTCCTGTGATTCAGTAAAACTCAGATCTAGGGAGATCTGCTTGAGATCTGAGTTTGAAACTTCTCCCACGGGATTCTCATAGCCCGATCTATATTCTTGGAGAGTTTCAGAGCATTTGGAGGCCTCCTTCATTAGGGTTGAACCAGCTAGGGTTTCAATCACCTAGTGGGGCACACCATTCAGTGGAGGAATTAAGATCTACAGGGTTTGAGAGTGGATTTGGGAATTTGGACATATGGGTTGTCCTTACAGTTGCCCGATCTATCATTTGGCATATTTCTCAAGATGATTGGACACTTTTGGTAGCAGGGCCGAATTATTGAGGGTTCGACATTCTAGCAGGGCGTGGTACTTTCCAGCTTGGAGGTTGAGCATTAGTATGGCTCAGATCTACTTGATTCAGTCTTCATTGTATATCCAACCTTTGGAGGCTTATTTTGTATTGTCGAGAGCATTTTGTAGCAGCTCATATCTATTGCTTGTACGACCATCTGAGGTTTATGCCAGATCGGCCATCTATTGCATTGATCTTACATTGCTCATAATAAAAAGGTCAGATATTTGCTTGTACTTCTACATCTTGAATACATTGTGATCTTCATGTGTTGATGAATCTTGTATGCACTTAATAACTCAATAAATACCTGCACATCAATAGATTAGTAGTAGTTAGTGATTCCAAGAAAAGATTTGGCTTGGGATCATTACAATGCTAGAGCTAAAATAGGTGACTTACAGTTGTAATTTAGTGAGGAATCATTAGCATAAGCCACTTGCATGTCACGAGAAGGAGACTGTTGGTTGAAAAAATTAAAAATCGAAGGTATTCCTTGGAATATATTGATGATTTTCAAGAAGTCATGCTGCGACGTTAAAGGTACACCCATCAATCTGTTCAAGCCTCGATGGCATGGTTTGTTATTGATAATCAAGCAATTCATCACCTGTGAGGGACGATATGGATTGTTATTTTTATTTCATGTGTGCCTTTTAATGGTATTCTTAGGTTTTAAGTTAAACATGCCTTTTTATCTGCTTAAAATCCTACATAAGATGTACAGATTCTATCAGAGACAAAACCCCAATTCAGAATCCAGTCTTTATCACCATGGCTTGATCCGAGTCTTGGTTGTTTCCCATTTGTCGAAGGTAGGAGATAGTTGGTGAAGCTTCCTGGTTAGGAATGGTTTTGTTTCACTACCACCTGAACCAGTCAGCAGTTTACCCCTGTGTGTCAATGAGTTTACCAGCCCTTATCCATCGATTCACTCGCTGCAAGATCTTCATATCGAATTACAAGTTGCAGAAGACCTTGCGTTACCCACCGAAACCCCTGTGGATTCTCGACAATAAATCAGAGACACATACCATAGGCACAAGTTCATCCCTAAGAAGTCTTTAGAGGAAGTGCTGAATCAATTAAGGGGTAAGGTATATGTCACCCCTAATCTTGAACAAGATCTGGTTAATGAAAACAAAATTAAAATCAAGAGGCAGGGAAAACAAAAAGGGCAGAGGTTTCAAGAATAAAAGGAATGACTGACTTCTTTCTAGGATGACCAGGAATCGACATCAGAACCGCCAAAATCCTATCCCCACCATTGATATTGAAGACTTGATCTCTCTTGACGATACCAGCTCTAATCCCGCTAAAATAGATTCACCTCGATACAATTTTGTGTCTAACTTGCCTCCATTTTTAAAGGAGCAAGAGGGTTTTTCAGGTATTCAGTATGATTTGAAAAAGGTTATGGAGTAGGATAAACCATTAAACTCAGATCATACAAGCCCGCTGCTAAATCTAGAACATGTATATTATGAAGGTTATTTTGATTGGATCCAGAGATATTACCAAGACATCCCTTATCTACAAGCTCAACTAAATCAAGTTATGGCTCGAAATTTAGCTTTGGAAAAGGAAAATGAGGATCTGAGAGCTAACATCCGATCGAATTCGTCCAGGGCCAACAAACGTTTCAGGAGGTCAGGGGAAGTTATCATAAAAAATTACACCAATTTCAACATTGTTGTCAATTCAGAATTGTCTCATGTTTCTTTTTTGAAGGTTTAATTGGTAAACATTCTCCTTGGAATTCATGTTTGGATTGTTTAAATGATAACTGATTTTTTTTTTGTTTGGTTTTATTTAGACAAGCTATAGAATCATAGATTCTGTAGCTTGTCTTTTAATTAATTAATTTGATTGTTTTCTAATTTAGATATTTATTTTTTTCTTTTCTCAGGTGTGAAGCAGATCAATGTGCAAAGGTTGAAGGAACGGGTTAATCGTTGGGAATACAAAAAAAATGTAATTTTCGTTTTTGAGAAACAATTTCAAGAATATTTGAATGATGTAACTATTTTGAATAGTTCTCTCAAGAGACCTATCTTCATGGTTATTTTTTAGTAAATGTTTTTATTAAAATAAATCTGTCTCTATCTTGTATGATATGAGAAACATACTATAGATTTGGTTTAAATAGTAGTGCTTTCCCAGGAATAATGGCAATTCTTTTTGGACTTGATGATGGACTTAATATTTTGAGAAATATATGGGATGCAGTTTACCTTTTGGCTTTAGTCCTTCTGTAGATTGTACGATGTGATTATTGGCTCTCATGTAGTTTTTGGGCATGAAAAACTTATTTGTATTGAATTAGCTTTAGATTGTTCTACATCTATGTTTTTATGTTGTGTTTACTTCTCACATGGTTCATCATCCATTGGTTCTTTTAATCTCTATGACTAATCGTCTATCCATACATTTTGAGTTTACATCGAATGTTGGGTTGTTGATAATACCATTTGCCGGTGATTGAAGTTGATTTCATCTTCATCTTTTGGACAATTTAAAGTTACATGAGTGAAAATCTACTTGTCTTTCTGTTATCATAAATTGCTTTCGAAATACAAAGAATTTCCTTGAGTTGCTTCAGGAAATATCATTCTTGCTTCTTGTCATAGATTTATACTTGACAACAGGTTAAGTGGAGCTTACACAACGTAGAGAGACAAATATAGCTTAGTACCTTTTTCTTTACCGCTGATTAGCATCAGGTTAGTTAGTTTTCTTTCTATTTGATTTGTTTACTTTAAGAATGAATAACGATTACATCGTTCAAACTTTAATGCTTTGTTCATTATAGTTACGCCATTTCTGAATCTTATTCATTCGTTTGTTGTCGTTTGTTATTTATGCTGAAAAAACAATCCCCTTTATTTCTGCATCTTATTTTAAACTTTGATTCATTAGTTTAAACCATCATTTTCACAAGGCTTGATTTAAACCTTGTATTCTGTATATATTTATTGTATATAATACTACTATTAGCTAAGTAATCATATTAGTGTGTCAAATGATAGTATTATACATTTAGTCAGTTTTATCTTTTTTTAGTTATTTTAGAGTTTTAGTTAGCTAATAGAGCCATAAAACCCATCAAGATAAATTATATCAAAAAACTTGGATTAAATAGACAACCTTGGACTATATCTTCCCTTCTAGTTGACGGTGTGTCAAAAAGGCCCTTCAACACCTTCCCAAACACTGGAGATGGGATGACTCCGATTCTCCCATCCACTTGCTCCATCCGGCCATCTGGTCTCTGTTTTTCATTTCCTCCGCTTGCTCCGTCTTGTCGTCTGGTCTCTTTTTCCAACGTGGGTATCTGAATGTAGAATTTAATGTAGGGTGGCTGGTGTTCAAACTATCTTTCCCTCTTCCCTTGGACCTCTTTTCCTCCTATGTTCCCCCCTTGTCGTGCCTATACAACTCTAGAAATATGCCTGCGATCCCTCTCTATGGAAATATTCATACTGTCATGGAACTATGGAATCAGGTGCGATCCAAACTTGTTCGAGTATGTTGTTGTTTGTTCCATTACGTCATTTTCTATTTGTTCTCTACCTCTCGTAAATTCCACACAAATGATTCCCTGAAATCAAACCCTAGTAGATCCTAGTCGAATCTCACCCCTCCTACTCCTGCATTGTTGATATGTAATATTGCAAAGACATCTCTGTTACATTACATTGAAACACAATAGAGATTTGAATGGTTAATAGTAATCCATAATAAATGGTAGGGGATAACATTTTGAGAAGGAAAGAAAAATATCACGCACCATTCCTATCCCCTTATCCATATCCGAATATATTTCCATGAAAAGTTTGCTTCACCGCAATGGTGTCATTTTTTTATCAGTCAATTTACAAAGACTTGATGGGAGGATGATTTCCACGTTAGGAGGGTGGTAAGATAATTATCCTTCATTTTATTTAATCCTAATTTGAACCCCGAGAAGAACTGGGGTTAGTTTTAGGAATTAGGAACATGCGTGATCACTAGAAAATAAATAAAGGGTTTGAATGGCTCTAAAATACCTGGCCCATCCTTGCTTCCACTCACTTTGCTACCAATGCTTAGGCTGGAGAACCAATTCAAGTGGCTACCTGGGTTCATAATAACTATGAATTTGGATAAGTGAAGCTCTATATCAATTCGCAGCTGCCCAACATAACATATGATTTAATATAAATTCAATAGCTTCATCAGATTTAGAGTGTATGGATGAAGGTTTAGTCACATACCAATGTTGCTTGGAAAGACGAAGGTGCCCATATTATACCTAGACTCAATTGGATTCATGGGAAAATGGACGCACTAAATATCTTTTCCTGGGATCTTAAAAAAAAAGAGTTTGAAGACATTAAATCTATTGAGACGGAGAAAGGTAGGCTTAAATACATTCTTGCAGAATTTGTGGGACATTCCTCAAACCTATAATGAGAAATCCGAAGAAGCCTTGAACTAATGTATACAAGTTTCTCTCTCCAAGCTTTCTCTTAAGGATAAAGAGGCCTGTGAGTTGAACCTCTCACTAGAGGTGCTTAAGATGGAGTTAGACTCAACAAAAATGGATACATTCTTGAACAATTTGTGGGCCACTATAAACAAGTTTTCATTTCTCAAACCTCTAATGAGAAATCTAAAGAAGCCTTCAACTAATGTGTGTTAAAATTGTGACAACAATTAGTTAAAAGAATATGTAAACATAAATTTATTTTTGTAAATGTTGGTTTAAGAAACTGATGGAAGTTTTTATAACGATAGGAATCTCTCATAACTATGTAACGGTTCAAAGGTTCATATATATCTTTGAAACCCAAGATTTGTATTGATGTGTTGTAAGACTTGAATAATAAGATATACTGAGACCTTTCCTTGTGGATGTTTCCTTAACACACTGTCAAGGTTTTACCAAGTAAATAATCTTGTGTGTTTTGAGTTAGTTATTTGTCTTCTTTTCATTATTTTGCAATTATATTGTAATTTTTAGGCTCTTGATTACCAACCAGTGGTATCAGAGCAGGGTTAAGAAAGTCCGTCCGAGTTCGAATTTGCCTAGAGAAGAGAATATTAAACCAAAGTCTGTCGTCGAATTCATTGTCGGGGTTCCAGTATTTTGGTTGACTTCGTCTCAGAGGAAAAAGAAACTGCTTGCATGAAGAGGAAAGAGAATTCTGATGAGATTTTTCTGGTGAATCCGTGCAGAGAAAAAGCATGCAAAGGAAAGAGAAGTATGAAGAGGTTTTTTTTTTCCGAATGTTGCACGTAGAGGAAAAAAAAAGAAACCATTTGGTTTTCTTGTTGGCTTCCACGCAAAGAAAACAAGGGTTTTTCTTCTCGAGATGTTATCGAGAGTTATTTAGCACACAAAGGCAGAAAAAATGAGGTTTTTTTGGTTGTTTTCACACAAAGAAATGTCGCTCCATGCAGAGAAATATCGCTTATGTCCGCGCAAGCATTTTTTTGAAAGAGTAAGGTGAAGGGATGCGGGTTTTGCCAAGGAGAGTAGAGCAGAGAAGACTGTAAGGTTGCAGGATCTCGTGTTGAAGGTAGCTAAACTGAGCATGCATTTTTGGTAGAGGTACCAATATTTCTTGGGATATTATTTTTCAAAGTTTATTTATTTCTTTAAAAAAAATCTTGGGTCAAAACTAATTTTTTATTTTTTAAAGAGAGCATGTGTAAAGAATTAATGTGAAATTCGATGTTGAAAAATTTAATGGTAAAAACAGCTTCTAATGGAGCAAGATGGAAAGTCTTTATATGACTAATTCCTTATGAATCCGATCTATCTAAAAAGGAAGTTATACAACATAAAAATAAAAGAAGGTATGAAAATAACAGATCATCTGAATGTGTTTAGTACTCTTCATCTGAATGTGTTTAGTACTCTTATTTTCCAGTTAAATAGTATGGAGTTAAACTTGATGATGAAGATAAGACAATAAAACTATTATGTTCATTTCCTAAATCCTGGGATCATCTAGTCACTTCCATTAGTTTTAATACAACTAAGACTCTTGAGTTTGACACTGTGATTGGAGCTTTGTTGTCTGAGGAGGTGCGGATGAATTTAAGTATTGAAACCTCCACACCAGAAGCAATGGTTGCTAGTGGTTGGTCTAAAGAAAAGGGAGAGAAGTATAGAGGTACATCCAAGTCAAAGTTGAAAGGAAATAAGAGCAAGCTTAAATGTTGGTACTACAACAAGACATGGTACCTCAAGAAGAGCTTAAATGTTGGTACTACAACAAGACATGGTACCTCAAGAATGTCTCTTGGAAAAGACAAGAATCCAAAGAAGACACCAAAACATAGGCAAATCCGGTTGAATCATGTCCAGGTATGATTGATAAAGTTTTGTCTATTAGTAATGTCTCTTAATACTATGAAGGATGGCTTTTAGACTCTAGTGCTTCACAATATATTTTTCCTCATACACTAGTAGAAAAAGAACAATAAGTTACTAAAAAAACTACTACAAATTGCATATAAATGACCAAGTTTGATTACATGACCATTAGTAGTTTATTTCCGACCATTTATAATGCGACCAAATTTATGACTAAACCAATTTTAGTCATTTATTGGTTGTTTTGATTGATCAATTTGGTTGTATATTTAATTGTTTATTTAGTCATTGATTGTTGTTAACTGGTTATGTATTTAGTCATGGTAGTCATTTATTTAGTCATTATAACACTTAATTGTCGTCAATTGGTAGTATATTCAGTCATTTTTATTCACCAATTTCCATCCATTGGTAGTATATTTAGTCATTTGTATTAAGTGATTTCCATCCATTCGTAGTATATTTAGTCATTTTAATCATTATTTTACCATCAAATGGTCATATATTTAGTCATATTTCCTTGTTTTGTTATGGTTGTACTTCTAACATGCCACAAATCCAATTTGAATTCATGCACCCACTATTTGCTTATCCTTTAATGGAATTGTTGGGTTTAACATTTGTAATTGTATCCACCTACAACATTGTGATTTTGCTCTAATTGTGGGTTAAAATGAACACACTATTTTTTGTTTTGTTTCGGTCATGGTAGTGGAACAGAACAATGATCTCAACAACCAAAATACAATTTACCATTCCCTATAACAACCCTGTCATTTTGAATTGATTGTTGGTTATGATGTATTTCTTGTATGATGTGTGAATGTACCTACAACCACCCATGTGATTTACTCATTCAAATCAATTCAATATCCATCGTTTTAGAGCACCCACGTACCCACCACACCTAAATCAATTGCATTGAGATTTCTTTTATTGGTGGGTGAATATAAGTGTCTCTTTGTTGTAGAAAACAAAGGTAACCAATCATCTCTATGTACCATAACCTATAGTCAGTCCATTAAAAAGTATATTGTAGAGATATGCCCTCTTGTTGTATGTTGTCTAGAAGCTACAACCATCAGGAATAGGAGTATATATATGTAGATTTAGATTCCTCCAATGAAGACCTTGGTATATCACCTACAGTGAACTGTGATTGGGAAAATGTGTCATTCAAAAAGGAGTTGGAAACAAATTTTGTTGTAAAACATAGTTTACATATATATTTAATTGGCTTTAAAGAATTTTGGGTAGGGCCTTGAAGTCAAATTAAATCACAGTTCCCTTGAATCGATTGATGAACATTTCCTTTGGCAACACAATCAACATAGAAAGATTGAAAAACCTATCTTAGAAAAAGAGTAATTATAGAGTTCTAAGTGAATAGATAAGATAAGATAATTTTATTAATGTCTGACTAATGATGACAAAATTAGGTCAAAGGGACTATTGAGTACAATGATGCCAACACAATGTAGGAGTACCAAAAGTTCCTTTATAAAAGGAAAGATGCAGAAAGTAAAGTGCAATAAGGTAGAGTAGTAGAGAGTGAGATCTACTCCAAGACATGAAGAACCCTTGACCTTGAGCTCAGAGACCTGCTTTGATGATGAGATGTACTATAGGGGAAGATCTAGGGACAAGAGAACCCAAAAGAAAATAAATAGGTTTGAACTAGAAACTCACAAAGAAACTAGCTTCAAATAGAATGAATAATATCCAAGCTTTGTCAATACAACTTTCATCTCATCTAGATCTGGAACTTCAAGTGTGGTTCCATGAGGAGCCTTTATTGTTGTAAGCGTATCATTATGCCAATAACTGTAAAACTTAAGTATCCAACATTTTGCAATAGTTATATCGCCACACAAAGACAAAAAATGTTGTAATTAAACAACCTAAATACATGGTAGGTTCTTAATGTCTTCATTGGTAACATAAATCCATCTACAAAAAAAATTCAGAATCAAGTTGCAATAGAGAAACAAAAATGCTTTAAAATAATAGTTTTAGATATTGCATCTTTTACTATGAACAATTACACTAACTTGATAGAAGACTAAATGCTACATATTAATCCCACCATAAATTATATAAAAACAAAATGATGGTGAATAAAGGAATTGCATCAATAGTTTTTTGCCTCGAGTATGTACCTTCTATTCCTCTCATCTTTGCTCAAGATCCTTAATCGCTCCTACAACATATCTCTGAAATCATAAATGCCAGTACATTGTACATGTTTAGAGAACTCTAAACCAATGTAGCAAAAATCGTGTGGGAGGGTATATCATTGAGGGTGTAAAAATAAACTTATTGGCAACATCGAGGAAAATATCAGAAAATATTGGCAAACTTTAAAAAATATTAATATATTCAATTTTTTAAAATTTTTTAAACATCTAAAAGAAGCCTCTCTCTTAGCCCTTTTATGGGAAAATGTGACACTAAATAAACCCTTTGTTCTCAATCCCCTGCTTTCCCTCTTCAAGCTAAGCAAAAAAATCAAAAAATATGTTGACTAAGCCAATATATTCAAAATTTCAAAAAGTTGTGATTTTTCCTGGTGATAATATCGCCAAGCTAATATAATTGCAATGTTGGCAATATATTGCTGATATTTGCAACATTTCTCTTTGTTAGCGATATTTCTTGTAAGGGGGGTAGAATGCAAAGGAGTGGGTTAAAAACCCACTTGTCCTAAGTTCGGAATGCTAATGCACCTATGGTAAGCGACAAGCAAGTCTGGGTGGCAGAGATTTGCGCGCCCGGATCAACGATGCATATAGGATTCCGGACCCCCCTTGCCTTTCTACCTTTAAGCAGAGGGGGGGGGGTTTCGAAATCAAGGGTGCATCTCTTCAACAGTCCTGATCGGAGGGCCCGGATCAACGGCACTCAAGGCAATTCCGAACCCCCCCTACCTTTCTGCCTTTAAGCCGAAGCGGGTGGTCCGGAATCGGGCGCGCAGCTTCCCAACGACCGAGATCTAAGCTCCCGGATCAATGGCACTCGCGTGATCCCATCCTTCTCAGCTGCTCTATGTTTAACCAACATGGGCCCTTCCCCCGTTATGTCATATTCCGGAGCCACCTTTCCCCTGTTGCCATGTGTCATCTATCCTTCTCCACTCTTTAATCCAGGTGACCCCTTCCCCGTCTCATCATCCACTCACCACATGCCATGTGTCCCGCTCTCATCCACGTCAGCCTCCCACTAAAATGTTCCCATTATATCTCATCTCCTACTTCCTCCGCTTATTTCCTTCTGCCATGTGTCTCCCCTGTAACCTCTCTCACCCCTCATCACTTCATGCCTCGCCCTCATAGCTTTGGCGCCACCACTCCCATTATGTGCCCCATCCTTTGCACTAGCCTCCGCGCTTATTCATTGGGCCGTTCAGTTAATCCAGGTGGCAGTGCTAAGGATCTCCCACGTCGCAAAGATGCCGAGTTGGTCGGGCCATCCTCAATCCCAATGAAGCAGTTATTGAAGCAGTTGGTGGTGATTAGACATCGCCTCTGCCATAATGGGAAAGTCCGACGACGAGTTAAGAGCACATCGATTCACCTACGGAACTGTCAGAGGTTCGATTGCGTCTGCCGCAGGTGCACGATCATTCATGGACTGCAGGTGCATATTGTCAGAGGCCATGCAGACGCAAAGCTTTTAATGCAATGTCTTGATTTTGTTGTTGTGGTTGTTTTGAGTATATGTAGGCATTTTCACCATTTTTGTATGGATTGATGGTAGAGCAAAGCTCCCGACTGTAAAGTTTTGACAACCATTCTAGTTTCTTGGTTATGCATCTGTATCTGAGACTTCATGTTTTATGACAAATAGTTTTCTTACTCCGTCTATGTTTTCGTCTCATACTAGAGAGTTCATGATTGAATGATTCACATGGATTGTTGCAGTTATGTTATGATAAAGGATTTGTTGTTACATTATTGCATTCTCTAGTCTTCTGTGTTTGAATGTAAAAGGATCTTGCATTTGGATGCCTTCTTCTCCAGTCTGTTAGAAACCTGATGTTTATGACAGACCCTTGCACTCTTCTTATACAAGTCTTCCCCCTGCGCACCCTTTATTACAACCCACTGTTGAAGTTTATCTAAGACCTCATTTGCCCATGCACGCCTGGCCTAGTTTCAGAGTTGAGACAACATTGTTCTGAGTCTTTCCATCCATTTGATCATCCTCTTAAAACTATCATGACATTAAACTGATGGGTGTCGGGCTCTTCTCCTACTGCAATCCAGGAGTGACTTCCGTCGCCAACATTTATGGCGTCGTTGCCGGGGAAAAAGTTGAATATTTTCCCCGGGATTGAACGACAACGATTAGCTGATTCTGAAGGTGCATCAGATATCAGAACTATTGAGATTGCTGCTGTGCACCTGGAGACTCCATTGTGATGACTCCGCTGGGGAGAACCTACTCTACCAATTGTGGCTTTCAGAGGTAGACACACACGGTCTCATCCACAACTGCCCCTAGCTACACCTGAAACCGATCCAGAGGTGGTTCTCAGAAAAGGAAAGGCCCCTGAAGAAGAAGCTTCCACCGCCGAAACAGATAATCCACCATCTCCTTCTGTAAGAACTCCATTTTCTCCCCCTCGGTTTCTTGATAGACCTCCCTCACAAGTTTCCCATTTCCTGAATTTTGGGAGTGTTCCTGCTGAGTTTTCCCCTCCTAGTTTGGGATTGGAGGGAGAAATCCTTGTCACTCCCCTCTCCTCTGAAGCTATACCTTGGCATAGAGCCATGACTGCAGAAGATTTCCCCACTCCTGCACAAGGAGGAGCACCTGCTGACTTGAGCTCATTAGCCTTCTCCTTGAATCCCCTCTTGTTTCCCACCCCACTCCGAGGTTCATTCCCGGTAGCCCCTTCATGAACTCCTTCTCCTTCGAGTTCTCCTCCACCTAATATTCCTATGGCCGGAGCAAATCCCCCTATGACCAAAATAGAGGTCATCATAGCCACTAGGTACGCTCCCCTCATGCTACCACAACCTCTCAATAACCTCCCAGCAGAAGGGTACCTTAAACAGCTGCCCAAGTTTACAGGCGAGGGGGACATAGCTGCAGAAGAGCACCTAGCAGCCTTTTACACTTTCAAGGATGATAATGTTATCATGCACACAGACATATGGATGAGAATTTTTGTCCATAGTCTCTAAGGAGAGGCTAGAAAATGGTTCAAGGCCCTGCCTCCTAGATCTATTGATGGGATCAGAGCTTTAGATAATGCCTTTTTGAGACAATGGGGAGATAAAAAAGACTTCATGTATTACATGACAGAGTTTGGGTCGTTGAAGAGAAAGGAAGGAGAGTCTGTTTCTGACTTCTCCAAGAGATTTAATAAAATGTACAACAAAATTTATGTTGAGATAAAACCCTCCGAAGCCTCTGCAAAGATCACTTACTCTAGTGCCTTCGATCCTGATTTCTGCCTACTTCTAAGGGAGAGAAGAGCTGCTACGCTGGCACACATGCAAGACGCAGTCGTGGAGGTAGAATCCAACATATTGGTTGTCAACCGACTCAGGAACACTGGTGATAGAAATACGTCCAAGAACAGGCCTGAAACTTCCTCATCTAGTTCCTCTCCCCTGCCCCATCAGACAGATGAGACAGCTAGAGCAATAAAATCGCTTGCTGCCAAGATAGAAAGGTGGGAATTAGAGGGGAAGACCATGTATAGAAATCCCCTAAACACTGATAATAGAGGTTTCAGATGACCTGCTAACAATATACCTCAAGTCCTCCCGAGGGAACAGAGGGGAAAGGACAGAGAAGATCAAAGGGTTCAAACCCCCCTCCAAAACAACCTAGTTGATCATGAGGAAAGAGAGGAGATAGACGAGTTTGGCCTTGAAATTCACTGTATTGAAGAAAATCCACCTTTTCCCCATTTGACGCAGTCCGCATATGAAGAATCACTGATGAGTGCTCAAATTCTTGACTTGGGGAAAGAACAAAGGGCCGGTCACGCTTCTAACAGATATAATCTCAGATCGAGAAGGAAAGAAGGAGACTTTGACAGCCCAGACCAGCCCCTCATAGCAGAAAGGCCTATTAGATCTACAGCAGCCACTACTAAAGATAAAAGAGCTCAGAGCACTTTGCTAGTAGTCAAAGAACCCGTCACCGAGGTAAGGGAAGCTCCTAATCCCATTCCATCCTTTAATTTTGAACATGAAATTCAAAAGATCAGAATCCCCATCCCTCTCTCAAAGCTAGTTAAAAATGAAGATTTTAAAAGATCCCTCTCCAAGCTACTACAATTCGAGTCCCCCCAGCCCCCCTCTAACTCAGTAAACCTTCAAGATGAGAAGCTAGCCGTCATCTTAGGCCCCATGGTAGAAGACAAAGATGACTCATCCCCCCCTTCTACACATCCCTGAACATACATGATAAAGTACTGCATAACTGCCTCATGGATTCAGGGGCTTCCCATAACCTTATGCCAAAGATAGTCATGGAAGAATTGGGACTGGAGGTGACAAGAACTTATCATGATTTATATTCCTTCGACTCAAGGAGAGTGTAGTGCCTAGGAGTCATCAAAGACCTGGTGGTTTCCCTGTTTCAACTGCCCATGAAAAGTGTGTTCATGGATATTGTGGTAGCCGACGTTCCCCCTAAATTCGGTATGATGTTGTCTAGATCGTGGATCAAAAAACTTGGAGGGAAACTACAAATGGATCTCACATA
>JZKD02S1950822.1:206166-218045 GCA_000966675.3 Picea glauca
ACAATATTTGGAGATGCTGAGTTGATTATTCAGCAGGTAAGGAATGCTTATCGTGCCCATAATTCCTGGCTTAGGAATTATCGGAACGAAGTATGGGACCTTATTGATAATTTATTCTTGGCTTTTAACATTTCTTTCATTCTGAGAGGAGAAAATACTTTGGCCGATTCTTTAGTTGTTTCAGCTAGCATGCTCAAATTTCCTCTGCCGCCTATGGTAGAAAATGATGTTGAAATAAAATATAGACCCTCTGTACTGGACAATGTCAAGCATTGGAAGGTATTTGAAGATGATTTGGAAATCAAAAAATTTCTTCAATCTGTTGATGAGTTTTCTGCATTACACATTGACGAAGATCCTGACGTGGAAGGGGACCCTCACCTTGGGGAGTTTTTAAATAAAATAGCTAATCATCAGATTATCCAACTGCTGAGAAATTACATTCTGAAAGGATTAGTCCCGTTGGAAAGATTGTTCGATGGGAATGATGTGGCAGTGAAAGGTAGAGTTTCAGGTGAATATGCTGACACAGCTGAGTGCAACATTGACACACCAGAGGAGCCCAAGTTTGTCAGATTGTCAAGAGATTTGACCAGGGAACAGAGGAGTGAATATACTGAGCTACTGAGAGAGTTTGTTGATGTGTTTGCATGGACCTACGAAGACCTCAAGACTTATGACACATCAGTCATTGAACACAAGATCCCATTGAAGGAAGAGGCTAAGCCATTCAAGCAGAAGCTGAGACCGATAAATCCCATGTTGCTGCCTGTCATGGAGAAAGAAGTGAAGAAGCTGCTAGACGCCCAAATCATCGTCCCCTTGAGATATTTTGATTGGGTGGCCAATTTGGTCCCGGTAAGGAAGAAAAGTGGGGAAATCAAGCTCTGTGTTGATTTCAGGAACCTGAATAGGAGCTCAAGGAAAGACAATTATCCCCTGCCCAATATGGAGCACATATTGCAGAAGGTCACTGGCACATCTAGAATATTCATGATTGATGGTTTCTCTGGTTACAATTAGATATCAGTCATGCCTGAGGACAGGGAAAAAACAGCCTTCACCACTCCTTGGGGCACATTCATGTATGCCAAGATGCCTTTCGGATTGATGAATGCAGGAGCAACATTTCATAGAGCCATGGACATAGCATTCATCAGAGAGAATGACCAGTTTGTAGTAATTTATCTGGATGACATCACGGTCTTCTCCATGACAGACAAGGAGCACCGCTGCCACTTGAAGAAGGTTTTCCTGAAGTGTAAGAGGTTTGGCCTATCTTTAAACCCCAAGAAATCCTTATTTTCTATGAAGGAGGAGAAGTTATTAGGCCACATAGCTATAGTAGAGGGAGTGAAGATCGATCCCAGCAGGGTAGAAGCAATTCAGACCCTGTCACTTCCCAGATCTAAGAAGGAGGTTCAGGCCTTTTTGGGGAAGATTAATTTTCTGAGGAGATTCGTCTCAAATTTTGCTGAGCTGGTGAGACACATAATAGCATGCTCAGGAAGGGAAATGAAGTAAAATGGACCACTAAACCCAGGGAATATTTTGTCCAAATAAAAAGGGCATTGACCGAGGCACCTGTGCTGATCAGTCCTGACTATTCCGAAGATTTCCTGATTTTCTCCTTTGCTTCTTGTGATACAGTAGCAGCGGTTTTGTTGCAGAAAAATGATCAAGGGCGAGAGCAACTTAATGCCTTCTACAGCAAGGCATTGAGAGATGCAGAACTCCGATACAAGATCATGGAAAAGCAAGCCTATGCATTGGTGAAAGCTCTCAAAGCTTTCAAAATCTATGTTTTGCACTCAAAAATCACTACATATGTTCCTTCGACCTCTGTGAAGGACATCCTTGTACAACCTGACATGGATGGGAAAAGAGGGAAGTGGATTGCCAAGATCCTAGAATTTGATCTGGAGATTAAGCCCACCAAGTTGATAAAGGGACAAGGTTTAGCCAAGTTGTTGGCTGAGTCCAATTGCAAAGCCCTGGGGATCAACCACATCAACTCCTGCTCAAAGATACAGAAAACTGAGTCATCCAATAAGAATTCTCAAGGTGCCTTATCACTAACAGCATGCCCCTGGTGCAAGGATATCTTGTACTTTCTGCAAGAATTAAGGCCTCCCGATGGAATAAAAAAAAGCCAGGCGAGAGCTTTAAAGCTCAAGGCGGTCAGGTATTGCCTCATTGACCAAGCCTGTATTGGAAAGACCCCCTAGGGGTATTATTAAGATGTCTGGACCCACAAGAGGCCCAACAGGTTATGTTCGATTTCCACAATGGCCTTTGCGGAGGTCATTATTTCTGGAATACCACAGCCCATAAGATCCTCTGAGCTGGGTACTACTGGCCCACTTTATTCCCTGATGTTTGCAGAGAAATCAGAGCTTGCATCAAATGCCAAAAGTTCTCAGAGAAGCAGCATCTCAAATCTCTATCGTTAAAGCCTATAGTAGTCTCAGTACCTTTTTAGCAATGGGGATTGGACTTCATTGGAGAAATTCATCCTCCCTCAAGTGGCCAGCACAGATGGATCCTGACTGCACCATACTATTTCACCAAATGGATAGAAGTTGTCCCTACCAGAAGCACTTCTCACAAAGTGATTATCAGCTTCCTGGAAGGTATTGTAGCCAGATTTGGTTGCCCCAGCAGAATTGTCACTGATAATGCCTCCCCCTTTCGGTCTGAGCCTCTGGTCAAGTTCTGTGAACAGTTTGAGATTTCACTGATTCACTCTACTCCCTATTATCCTCAAGGAAACGGACTAGCAGAGTCCTCCAACAAAAGTCTGATCAAGCTCATCAAGAAGCTACTGGAGGACAATAAAAGGGCCTGGGATTCAAAGCTCAAATTTACTCTATGGGCTGATCGGGTAACAACAAAGAAGTCCCTTGGCATCTCACCCTTCCAGCTTGTTTACGGAACAGGGGTCGTTTTCCCTACTCAGCTCACCTTATTTGTGGCGAAATTCCTCCAGGACCTTGAAGGAGAGCCTAAAAATATGGTTAGAAGGATTCATCAGATGGTGGAAGTAAAACAGATCAGGGAGGAGGTCATGAACAGGGCCTACGATCATCATCAGAATATCAAGCAGGTTTTCGACAGGAAGAGCAGAAAGAAAGAATTCGAGCAGGGTGATCTGGTGCTCAAATGGGATGCACCCAGGCAGGAAAAAGGAAAACACAGTAAATTTGATGCCCTCTGGTTTGGGCCTTTCAAGATCCTTGAAGTATTTTCAAACAACACTTACAGGTTGCAGGATTTGGAAGGCAAAGAAGTTTTTAGTGGCCTAGTAAATGGGCATTTCTTAAAAAAATGTTTTCTGTGAGCCGCAGTCGGCTCTTTTTGTTTTGTAAATATTGTTTTTGTTTTCAGCCTAATAAATGACTCCATAGCCCAACAACAAGGCACTGAATCTGCAAAAGAGTTCTTAGAGCATTGCAGGGACGACTCTATCCCCCATGGAGCCAATCGTTAGTGATATTTCTTGTAAGGGGGGTAGAATGCAAAGGAGTGGGTTAAAAAACCACTTGTCCTAAGTTTGGAATGCTAATGTGCCTGTGGTAAGCGACAAGCATGTCTGGGCAGTAGAGATTTGTGCGCCCGGATTAACGGTGCATATAGGATTCCAGACCCCCCCTGCCTTTCTACCTTTAAGTGGAGGGGGGGGGGTCCAGAATCAAGGGCGCATCTCTTCAACGGTCCTGAGTAGAGCGCCCAGATCAACGATGCTCAAGGCAGTTCCGGACCCCCCCTGCCTTTCTACCTTTAAGACAAAGGGAGGGGTCTGAAATCGGGCGCGCAGCTTCCCAACGGCTGAGATCTAAGCGCCCGGATCAACGGCGCTCGCGCGATCCCATCCTTCTCAGCTGCTCTATGTTTAACCAACATGGGCCCTTCCCCCGTCATGTCATCTTTTGGAGCCACCTTTCCCCTGTTGCCATGTGTCATATGTCCTTCTCCACTCTTTAATCCAGGTGGCCCCTTCCCTGTCTCATCATCCACTCACCACCTGCCATGTGTCCTGCTCTCGTCCACGTCAGCCTCCCACTAAAATGTGCCCATTACATCTCATCTCCTGCTTCCTCCACTTATTTCCTTCTGCCATGTGTCTCCCCTGTAACCTCTCTCACCCCTCATCACTTCATGCCTCGCCCTCATAGCTTTGGCACCACCACTCCTGTTATGTGCCCCATCCTTCGCGCTGGCATCCGCGCTTATTCATCGGGCTATTTAGTTAATCCAGGTGGCAGTGCTAAGGATCTCCAACGTCGCAAAGATGTCGAGTTGGTCGGGCCATCCTCAATCCCAATCTAGCAGTTATTGAAGCAGTTGGTGGTGGTTAGACATCGCCTCCGCCATAATGGGAAAGTCCGGCGACGATTTAAGAGCATGTCGATTCGCCTACGGAGCTGTCAGAGGTTTGATTGCGTCCGCCGTAGGTGCATGATCATTCTTTGACTGCAGGTGCAGATTGTCAGAGGCCATTCAGACGCAAAGCTTTTAATGCAATGTCTTGATTTTGTTGGTGTGATTTTTTTGAGTATATGTAAGCGTTTTCATCATTATTGTATGGATCGATGGTAGAGCAAAGATCCTGACTGTAAAGTATTAACAACCATTCTAGTTTCCTAGTTATGCATCTATATCTGAGACTTCTTGTTTTATGACAAACAATTTTCTTACTTCATCTATGTTTTTGTCTCATACCAGAGAGTTCATGATCGAATGATTCGCATGGATTGTTGCAGTTATGTTATGATAAAGGATTTGTTGTTACATTATTGCATTCTCTGGTCTTCTGTGTTTGAATGTAAAAGGATCTTGCATTTGGATGCCTTCTTCTCTAGTCTGTTAGAAACCTGATGTTTATGACAGAACCTTGCACTCTTCTTATACAATTCTTCCCCCTACGCCCCCTTTATTACAACCCACTATTTGAAGTTTATCTAAGACCTCATTTTCCCATGCACGCCTGGCCTAGTTTCAGAGTTGAGACGACATTGTTTTGAGTCTTTCCCTCCATTTGATCATCCTCTTAAAACTATCGTGACATTAAACTAATGGGTGTCGGGCTCTGCTCCTTTCGCAATCCAGGAGTGACTTCTGTCGCCAACACTCTTAAATACTACCTATGCATCAATAAGCTTTAACAGATCTCAAATATTTCATGGACAATTTTGTGCATCATAAAAATTAAAATTTACATTATGCATTCATCTAATTTGCATTCTTTGAGATGGATATGGTCAACTTCATCCTGCAAGAAAATCAAAGGAACATTGAATTTGTTGGAATTTCAAATGATAACTCAACAAATACCACAACATGGGTGATATGGTCTGAGATTATAACTAGATTAATAGAGCAAAAGAGGGACAAGACATCATATATATGAGTTTCACATTTAACAACACAAGATACTCCATATAAAGTTTTTCTATTTGTGGTATGACTAATTGCAATCAATAACATGCCTAAACATTTCAATCTCTCCAGGTGTCAACAGACTAAGACCCTTATCATGAACATTTAGTAAACAAATTTACAATCAACTATTATGATTCACCAAGTATCTCCCCACAATGACTAGATTTTTTTGCAACAACCAACAAAGAGGAGTTGTGTTGGAAATTACTTCCAACAAATTCTATTTTTCATCCTTTTCTCAATTAGTCCTATCCCCTCAATAACATTGGTTGTGTCATATATTCTGCATTTTTGGACCTGGAAACCAATGAATAACCATATCAGAGATGAGACACAAACTACAATTTCCTTCTCAAAATAATTTTAGAGATGAGGATAACCACACACAAAAGAACAAAAATGAGCATCCATCTATAGACAAATTTAGAAATGGACACATTTTATACTTCCAAAGTATCTGCAGCCTTGTTAATATCAAGAACACCATCATAAATTTGCATGACTATAATAATAAAATTCTTTGTTAACAACCATGATTCAAAAAAACAACCATCTATGTTAGATTCTAAACATTAACACAAACAAAGCTCTATAGAAAGAATCACATCAAACAACTACACAAATTGTAATATGCCTAGGGAGGAATTGAGGGTTTATGCTTGATTTTGTTGTGCTTAAGACAAACAACTTGTTTTCATAATAATTTATTAACAATTCCTACAGTTCGAGCTAAATTATGGTGTTTTCTTTCGTTGTGATATCTAGCTAGGGTTCTTCTAATATACACTCCCTTTTCATATGGTTTCAACTGTAACCTAGTTGAGAGGTTCTACAATTGTTTACATGCATTATGATTAATTAATAAAAAATAAGGTATGCATCCATATACACAATAATAAGAAATAATCATATCATCTTTATTATGGATGTAAACATCAATTTGGACAACACCATAATTCTTCTACTGGATGTGATAACAATAGCAACAACACACAAGATATAATGGTTGTATAACAACTTGAACACACACAACTATCGGTTGTAAATATATATGCCTAACACACACAATGACAACAAAACTTGAAAATGATGCCAAGCACTGATGAAAACTGCTCCAAGCCCCAAGAACCTACTTACAAACCCTTCTATCCAACAAGGGAAGCACTCTTCCTATCAGGGAGAGGACTTGACCCTCCCAGAATGTTGTTACGACCTTTTTTTGATGCACATGGTCCTACAAATAATGATTGGGCTCCTTCAAGGACCCAAATGGATCACCACGGGCCATGACCCTCCTTGGTATACCCTTTCAACCTCTATAATTGATTGGGATCCTCCAAGGATCCCAATAGACTCACCATAGGCCATGACCCTCCTTAGTATACCCTTGCAAAATATATAATTGATTGGGCTCCTCCAAGGACCCCAACAGACTCACCATAGGCCCTAGAAATGATGTCAAGCACTAATGAAAACTTCTCCAAGCCCCAAGAGCCTACTTACAAACCCTTCCATCCAACAAGGGAAACACTCTGCTTGTCAGGGAGAGGACTCGACCCTCCGATAATGTTGTTGTAGCCTTTTTTTAATGCACATGGTCTTGCAAATAATAATTGGGCTCCTTCGAGGACCCCAACAGACTCACCACAGGCCACAAACCTCCTTAGTATAATTGACTCAAGTGATACCCACGATCAACAATTACTCATGCAAAACTCCTCTATCCTCATGATATGCCAGATGAAAGGGATCGATCCCCCCAATTGACACCTAGCAGCCTACACCAATTGTGTGATACCTTCTAATGTCTATAACTTGCAATAAAATATAGAGCGACCCCCTTCCAAAATCCTACAAGTGTCGTAAATCCTCACAATATACACAAAAGCTAAGAATTGGTTTTGATGGAACTTACGAGTTTTGAAGAAATGTCAGATACCCATCAAAGGAAGCCTTCTGAAAATCATTTTTGTGTCATTGCAATCCAGCTTCGACATTATCATACTTACACCCACCTTACCTTTAATGGTATTGAGAGGTCGCTCTTGGGAAGAGGTTATGGGGTTTGAATGTCTGAATTGAGTTCAAATATATGTGGAGTAGGAAGGCTAGGGAAGGGAACTATTTGTGTTCTTTTAATTTATTTCATTATTATTATTTTTCGTGTTGTGGAGGGAGGAGGGGGAAGCACTGGAATTTGATACTTTATATTATTATTGATGGGTGAAATTTTATTTGACTGAGAAAGGTTAACAATTAATTATAATTATAGGCGTTAGCTAATTGTTCTACGTTTTGTCCCTTTTTCTCGAAATCTGACAACTTAAATCTGTACGAAATCACAAATCTCTTTTGTTTAAATTGCATTTTTTAATGAAGAAATGGGTTCAGTGTGCTGAAAAATCCCTGGGGCACCCTAATTATACTGAAATAACCACTCAGATATGCAGATCCAACAATCACTCGCCATATTTCAGGAAAATATCACTGGAAAATATCCTTGATAAAAATCCAAAATGTATAACGTTTAGCCTATGGCATAATTATATGTTCTAGATCATCGAAAGTTCGATGTATATATAACAAATTCGTAATTACGAAAAAGGTCAAGGAGCCGAGCAATTTTTTTGACAATACCATTAATTTTATCATTTTCATCATAGTATTTTGTCGAATTTTTACCCCATATGTAATAGTTTTTAGCTTGTATTGAGCTCTAGCTTCATTCAAGAAATATGGTGAAAAAATTTGTGCCAATCATAATCACTGAACCATCCAAAGAGGACAAACAACAAAAGTCCCTAAACATGCTCATCTAGCAATATGTTATAGTCCCCTTCTTGTTTTTTGAAGAATAGATTCCTAAATGGTCTAATATAATGAGACCTTAGTAGACACCATAAGGTATATAACAAGAAATCATATAAATTAATGTCCAAATTACCAAATATTAGTCTAGAGGAGTAATAGTCATTTATTTAGTCATTTTTGTTTGTGTGACTAATTATTTAGTTGTGTTTTTTACCCGACGATCAAATTAGTCATTTATAGTTGTGTTGCAAAAATTAGTAGAATTTAGTCATTTTTAGTTGACTTGACTAAATGTTTTAGTCACGTAGTCATTTATTTGCCAAATTATACTAGTGATAGAAGTTGGTTTACTTCTTATCAATAAACTAATGGTGGAGTTGTTCTTATGGGTAATAATAATCATTGTAAGACTATTCGAGTTGGAAGTGTCAAAAGAAAAATGTTTGACGGTATAATAAGAAAATGAACTGATGTTAGAAATGCACCTAAATTAAAGAAAAATCTAATTTCTCTAGGAGTGTTGGATTCTGGTGGTCATAAGTTTACAGTCAAGGTGGAGTTTTGAAGGTATCCAAAGGTAGCTTAGTTGTAATAAAGGTGATTAATACAGGAAACCTTTACATACTGGAAGGAAGTGTTCAAGTTAATGAAGTTGCGGTGGTGTCTTAGGAGACAACTAATATCACTCATATATGGAATCAATGTTTGGGTCATATGAGCGAAAAAAGTCTACAAGTATTGTTAAACTGCAAATTACTTCCAAATATGAAATCTCTGAATTTGAAATTCTGAAGCATTGTACATTTGGAAAATAAACTAGACATAAGTTTAAAGTAGGCAATCATGTTAATAAAGGTGTTCTTGATTATGTACATTCAGATGTATGGGGGCCATCCCCTACAATTTCCTTTGGAGGAGCATCTTATTTTGTAGTATTTATAGATGATTTCTCTAGAAAGGTGTGGGTCTATGTTTTGAAAATAAAAACTGATGTATTTAATACATTTAAACATTTTAGAGTTATGGTAGAAAAGAGAACATGTAGAGCACTAAAATGTTTAAGAATGAATAACAGAGGAGAGTTTACTTATTTAGAGTTTGAAAAATATTGCAAATAATCCGAGATCATAAGACATAAAACCATTGTATTTACTCCTCAACAAAATGGTGTCGCAGAATGAATGAACATGAATCTTCTAGAAAGAGAAAGGAGCATGCTCAACAATGCCAATTTGTGTCAATAGTTGTGGGTAGAAGCAGTCTCAACTGCTTTCTCTTTGATAAATCGATCACCATTAGTTGCAATAGATTGTAAAATCCCTGAAGATGTATGGAGAGGCCATCCCTACAATTATTCAAATTTAAAAAAAAATGGTTGTGAAGCTTACACTCTTACTTCTAAAAATCAATGTTCTAAGTTAGATCCCAGGTCAAAGAAATATATATTTGTTGGTTATGATGGTGTAGAAAAGGGATATAAATTGTGGGGTCCTACTGCTCACAAAATCATCATGAGTAAAGATGTAATTTTTTAATGAATCTCCTCTCATTAAATCAAAAAATGTTGAAGTTGATTTGAAGCAGGAACACATACCATTGAGTCATCAAATTGAGTGGGAGACCCAGCAATATACAGATACAATGAATCAAGAAGAATATTCAGATGATAAAGAAGTCATAGATGTTGAAGATATTCAAAATAATGAGGAAATTTCATAACCAACAACGAGAAGATCTACACAAGAAAGAAACCCCCCTAAGAGGCATACTGGTTTTGTTTCATCCGTTTTTTTGATAACTAACGATAGGGAGCCTTCTTATTATCAGGAAGCAATTAATGATATTGATTATGCTAAATGGAATATGGAAATGAAAGAAGAGATGGATTCCCTGTTGAAAAACAAAAGTTGGGACCTGGTAGAACTTCCTAAAGATAAAAAGGTTGTTGGATGTAAGTGGCTCTACAAATTAAATAAAGGTAAAATTGAAAGATATAATTCTAGACTAGTTGCAAAGGGTTACTCTCAAATGGAAGGTATACATTTCCATGAGATTTTTTCACCAGTTGTTAAGCTTGCATCTATTCGTATTGTTCTGGCACCAGTTTCTTTTCTTTATTTCGAGTTAGAGCAATTAGATGTTAAAACAACATTCTTACATGGATATTTGGAGGAGGAGATATACATGGAACAACCAGAGGGTTTTATACAACATTTCAAAAGAAGATTAGTTTGCAAGCTCAATAAATCTTTGTATGGCATGAAGCAGTCACCCATGCAATGGTACAAAAATTTTGATTCCTTCATGAGGAGCCAAAATTTTACAAGAAGTGAGTATGACCATTGTGTTTACTTCAAAAGTTTCAAGAATGGAATATTGCTTATCTTGGTATTATATGTTAATGACATGCTTATTGAAAGAAAAAGTATGAGTTAAATCAACAGGTTAAAGGCTCACATGGATAAGACTTTTGATATGAAGGATCTAGGAGAAACAAAACAAGTCTTGGGCATTGAAATACACAGAGACAAAAAAATGGTAAGCTTTGGATTTCACAACAGAAGTATGTGGAGAAGATACTTATAAGATTTGGGATGAATAATGTGAAACCTGTAAATATCCCTTTCGCTTCCCATTTTAATATTTCTTCAATTTTATGTACTAGTAGTGAGGAAGAAAAGGATTATATGTCTCGTGTACCATCTGATAATGCAGTAGGAAGTTTGATATATGAAATCATTTGTACCAGACTGGATATTTCACATGCAATGGGTGTTGTCAACAAGTACATGGAAAATCCAGGAAAAGAAAATTGGAATGTAGTGAAATGGGTGCTTCGGTATCTAAAAGGCACAAATGATTATTGCATCATCTTTAATGGTAGTAGTGGTTATTTATGTGGTTATGTTGATTCAGATTTTGCAGGTGATTTGAACAAAAGAAGGTCTACTTCAGGTTATGTCTTTACTCTTGTAGAAGGATCTATTAGTTGGATGTCAAAGATTAAGGAAACAATCACTTTATCCACTACTGAGGCAAAATATGATGCTACCTCACATGCTTGCAAAGAGGAAATTTGGTTGAATGGTCTTTTGGGTAAGTTTGGAAGAATGCAGAAAAGTATAATTGTATTCTGCAATAGTCAAAGTGCTAGTCATTTAGATACAAATCCAGTTTACCATGTTAAGACGAAACATATTGATGTTAAGTACCATTTTGTAAGATAGGTTATTGATGGAGCTGGAGTAGATCTTAATGTTGATTAAGGTTGGTTGTCATTGATGTCAACCCTTGAAGAAAGACCCATAGCACAAAGGTTTGGGTAATGGACCCAATATTGTTTGATGTAAATATTACTCATTATTGTTTTGTCATGGTTTATAAGAAGTAAATATGGATGAACTCCAAAGCTGTCCCCTTATGGTGAAAGCCCTCACGGGAAGACGCTTTGTGGAGTAAGAGAACCCATACTTAATTGTGGAATAATGAGATGAAGGAAAGTGAATTTGTCAGGGAAAATATCCTAGATGGATAGTTATTTTCATGTCATTTCCGGTGGTATGTGGAATGTCACATAATTCCTCACGGTTAGAGAGTTATGGCCATGAGAAGTTGGAGACCCCAGG
>JZKD02S1950822.1:218055-256789 GCA_000966675.3 Picea glauca
AGCATATAATAATGAGAAAGGACATTGTATACCTCGGAATGATCAGGTGTAGTGATATTATGAGTCTAAACACTAGTGATGAAGGGTATAATAATAACAAAAAGTATGGGCAAAAGGTGCAATATGTGGTCCTAACAGGTACCTCATCACATATTTTGATGTGACCAAATGAGCTTACCTAGGATGATCCATATATTGACTTAGGGTGTTCACAAAAAAACATATATCCATTCTTGTGTTTGTTAAGTTCATCAAAGAACCCACCATCTGCCTGTCTATAGTCTCTAAACTCATATCCTACAACAACTTTAGATTTGATACCATAGGTGTATCCATTGCCTTGCAATCCAATGTAACACACCCGACCCCTTAATATCTTTCCTAGGAATGGGGAATCTGAATTTCATCTCCCTTAACTATCAAATCTTCCTACTCAACCAATGACGAACTTAATCCACTTCTGATAGCCGGTTGTGGAGGAAATTTGACACTTCAATGCTTCGACACTTCGACTCTTTGGCGATTCAGAATTTTGGTGTTGAATGCCTCTCTATTGTATACTCACGAGACCTCCCAAAGTCCTAAAGTCCTGTAAACTTACCATGTGGTTCTGGCCTTCAGGCCTTTCGGTCTCTCTATAATACTACACCCTAAATCTTCCAGAATCCCGAGGTCCTGAAATCCCAGAGTTCCAGTCACCTCACCAACTACTTTGGCTCGACGGGCGTGTACCAGGGGATGACACATAAAATGGCTAGGGATGAAACATGCCCTCATCAGGGTGACACTTTTCATGTTCCAATGGTTCTATAGGGTATGTGTTACACATGAATCTATGTGAAACATGGCACATCAAAATTGGGTCCATGTCACCATGGGTGACGTCACTGTGCTTTGTCACTCCAGACTGATTGTCTTTCATGCCCCTCGATCTCACGGCCAAGTTATGCCCACATAACCCATGGATCAATGACCTTCTCTACTTCATGACTTCGATGTTCGGGGTTTTTGACATTACAACACCCTAGTCTTCATGAAGCGGTCAATGCCGGGATAACTACATTGTAAATCCAACGGTTAGGAAAGAACCTAAAGGATCCCTAGATCTATTGTACCGGTCACTTTGCAACTCCGAACTTTGGGGTTTTCTCTTTATTTCCACTCCATTCTCCAAAATCAGGACTTCACCAAAGTACCATGTGCGGGTCCCTTCTCCTGAATGATTGGATGGTAGGCGGGGCTCCTAACGATCTCCCAAATCTACAGTTCTCCTTGCTTCCTAACTTCAACATTCATATATTTTGATTCCATGGCATCTCCATTATCCCGAAGTGGAACTTCGTTGAAGTCATCTCGGTGTGGATCTAATGGCTGAGGGAACCCCCGAACATTCTCGATCGGTGGCTCGCGTTACTTCACGATGGGGATTTTAATCCCGGTTTAGTCAGTAAGACAGGTTCATCTAACAACTAGGGTAACCATCCATTTCCGATCAAATTTCCATCAACTGAACCTCCCAGTTACCTTTGGCCAGTGTATGGCTAGTAGGGTCTAAAATACCTAAAGTCCCAGACTTCCATAGCTCCAAAGCCAAAAGGAATTGGCTGCCCTAGGCTTAGCCTAATGTTCCTAGGTGTTGGTCATATGGGTCCTCCTGAACAGATCTCGTCCGCTCGTCTTCCAAACTAAAGGATCTTCCCTTTCAAGACTCAAATCTCACTATCCTTCTTGAGCTCCATTAGAAACTTGCTAAGGACTTGGGCATGGTATTCCAGTCGCACAGTAAGGAGTCTGAAGGAGATATCCTCTTTAGACGATTAGGGCCATATTAGCACAATACTTTCTATCTCGGTCGTCCTACATGCTTATGTTCCACGACACCTTGAAGGATAAGTTGGGGTATATAGATGATCAATCAGAGGCATAAGTTCGTAATAAGACAAATGCATACACATATCTTGACCATTCAATAAAGAAACCATTTATAGATTTATAAATACAAGCATTTATCCATTATTCCATTTCAATGCACAATGTATGAAAACACTTATCAGAACCAGAAGACGTGATGTGACTTCTGAAAGGGGTGCCCGTTTCCACCCAACCATAGGCTCAGTCACTCCTAACAGATTTACCACTAGCCACCCCCAAGCTATACCACAATTCTCTGAGATAGAATCCTTTCTTCCAACTCAGTGATATTTAGGGACGGAGGTTACTCTCCTCCTCTCACATGATCTTGGCAACAGGTTCTCATTATACCAAGCAAGGACGTCTGCCTGAGTACTTCCTCAGTCACTCACCAACCTTGTTTATTAGCTTGTATCATAACCCTGCTAGCCACTTCCTGCGATCAAAATACGCTCATTCCTCAGTTATCGCTCGAACCCGAGAGCTTAGTCTCTCGTCTTTGCTCTCTTCATATGTTTCCCTCTACCCACCATGCCTTTTCTTTCTTGCCTTCCTCATAAATATTGTGTGTGGATTGAATTCCCAGTCTGTGGTCAGTTTTGAAATCCTTACAGATGGACACTCTGCCCCATTCCCTCATTAACTCTTGAGGATGTCTTCCCACCTACAAGCCCAACTATAATTCATTTCCTGGTTCAAAGGAATATTTTTATCATGAGAAATTAAATCCAGCAAGGTGATGGTTTGGTGGGGGTTATCTCAACCATTCCTGGTTCCCCTCATCATCTCTTTCATAGCATCTGTGGTATCTATTGGAAAACCCCCCTTTCAATAGTTATGAAACACTTATCCATTTTCCATTAATAACATCAATTACATGCATTAACCTTTTATACAAAGGTTCATCAAATCAAACATTCACACATATCAAGTTCGCCATAGTCTCTTGGCCAATATAGTTATGTTTACAAACTGGGGGAAAAGGGGTGTTACATCCAACATCTCGAACCTCTTCAGGATTTCTACTGTATACTTCCCTTGATTCATAAATATTTCATCCTGTCTCTGCCATACCTTGGGACCCAAAAAGTAATGCATCATCCAGAGATCTTTCATCTCAAACTCAACAACCAATTTTTCTCTTAAACTATGAGATGAGATTTTCCACACTTGTTTAGAAATAGGTCATCCATATACAATAGTATTATTACTGGACCATCATCCACAACCTTAAAGTAAATGTTAGGATTTTCATTGTTGTTTATAAATCCTAAGCTTGTCATAAATTTGTCGATCCTGCCATACCATTCTCTAGGTGCCTTCTTTAATCCATATAAATCCTTTTTCAATCTTCACACTGAGTGTCTCGCAGTTTTCATGTACTCAATAGAGTGTTCTATGACTACAAGGACCATTCTTCCTGATCAGGTTGCCATCTGTGCCACAACAAGAATTTTAGTCCTTCCGAATGTTGAAAGCCACATAGTTTGAGTCTTATGTCCTTAGAAGACTATTCCAGGGCCACTCTTGATTGGTCAAATTACCATAACCAATCCTGGGAGAATGTCAGCCCAATGCTAAAACATTAACACTTAAGAATAACTTATGAAATTACATAAAATCTCAACACTCCCTCTTAATGAGGAAGGTATTATATCTGGCACAAACTCTAACACTATCGCCATCCACACGAGCTCATGACCATTGAATGTTAGACACACAAATCTATACATCATAGGAAATCCATAGTGACTTCAAAGCATGCACTCAGGGCTGGTGGGTAGCTCTCCAATAGCTACAACATATCATCATGAGACTATCCAGTTTGCCACAGAAAACATCTAAAGCCATCACTCCCTCTGAGGATATATAGTCTTCGGATTCTTCTACTCCCTCTGCTTGTGTTGACATCCTCTTCTTCTTCATTACATGGATATGCACAACTCTATGTCTAGATATTCTTGCTTCATGCTGCTTCTTGCGACTGCCATTATGGATCCTTCTCGGAGCTATTACCTGAGACGTGCCCAAAACAAGAAACAAGAACAACAAAAAAAAAATCTTCTAGAGGATATCAATTTATCTTGTGCACAACTATATACAGTGACCCTCGAAATGATATGTCTTCTACTAACACACATCCATCATATACTCGATGTCATATGGCTAACCATGCTTATTTTCTAGTGTTAAATTAGACAAGCACAATTTTATGCAAGTGTTAATTACTTACAACGATATTAATTTAGTAAACTCTAGAACATCACTAAGTAATTACACTCAGAAAATTTCAGCTACTTAGAAACTTCAGCCTCTTCCTTAGATCACTTCCTATGTGCGAGAGAGAAAAATATGTGTGTCTATTGTGTCTTTTTATAGTAATATTAAATTGATCCAAAAAGACACATCCCATTTAAAATTAAATTAAATTTTCTTTCTTATAAACAGTTGGAGAATACCTCCCGTAACTACCCAAAGATTAATTTGGTTATAATCCATCCACGTAGTATTTGACTTTGTTAAATTGTTCCTCCATAATTCATGTGATTCTTTGCATAAATATTGGTAGAATTAAATATGTAGTACATTCCTCATATTTATGTAATTAGACTTTTTTACTAGAAATTACTTCCCACCATAATTTATGGAATTATTTCTATAATTAAGGTAGGAGTAAAAATTAAATATGTTGTACATAGAGATTGCAACAACCCCATAAATTTAACACTCCCAAGACTCTACTCTACTCTCATTTTCCTGGCCCTCCTGTGAGGGAGTCAAGCCCAGTCCCGCTCTGATACTATGTTGATTTTTCATAAGAGATGATATTGTATGTGAATGAATATCTTATTACAATGATGAGTGTTCTATATTTAAATAACATATGGTGACCATCCATGAAGAGATGAGTCCCTTGGGTAATAAATATATTTGTAATTTATATTATATTATACATATAATATAAATATACTTTATACTTTATTAAATATATTTATACTTTCATTATAAATATATTATTACATTAATAATATTATAATTAATAATGTTGCTTAATAATTAATAATCATATTATTAATTATCAATCTAGTAGAATGGCTTTATGATGTTGCCCAAACATCAACAATATGCACCTATGTTGAAAGATTGATTGTCATTGATGTCAACCCTTGAACAAGAATTTAACAAGTTGCATGTCATTTGAGTGTCATTAACAAGACATTATGAGTTGGCCATAAATTAGGAAAAAAATAAATTCTAAAAAAAATAAAATTATCTTAGAAAATTCTCGGATGAATCTAGAACTGACCAATACTAAAGAGATAAATAGAGTGACACCATTTGTCAACTCAATTTTTTATTACATGCATAAATGAAGATATAACTGATAATTGCAAATTAAAAAAAAAAAAAACCACAAAAACACTAAAACTTGAATTTGAGGCATCATATGAAGGATTTTGGCTCCAGAAAAGTGTTGAAACGGATTCTGATCTGATAGTTTGGCATATTTGAGGTAGTGAGACGAAGTTAGCTAAGTTCAATAAAGGGAGAAGTTTACATGAGCCAAGTGTATGAAAGAGAATTTACTACAATAGTGTCTTTGAGGTAATCCACTAGATGCATAAGGGAAAAGCACGAACTTCCGCGAGAAAAAAGTGTATAGGTCACGGATATGTGAAGAAGATAAAAAAAAGTATCATAAACAATAGTAGCAATAGGTTATTAGTTACAATGACAGAGGTATTGAAAAATTTGTCTACATTTATATTTCAAGGTGGTTGAGCGGAGCAAGGAAAGGGGGTTGTAGCCTCCTTTTGGTTGGAGCCAGTAAATTAGGGAGTTGGGGCTTCATTAAGGTTGAAGCATGTAAATAGGGGTTGGAGCCTCATTCTAGTTGTAACTAGAGTAGGAATTTGGTGCTTCCAATGAATGTACGCTTTGATAAATAAGAAAAGCATTCTGTGGTTTTTTCCCACATTCGGTTTCTACATAAAATTCTAGTCTATTGTATTTATGTAATGTTTATGCATTGAATTATGGTGTTGATGATATATTGAATGCTAATGATAAACTATTGAAAATTATTATAGGTTTTATATTGTGATTAAAATTACTAATTGTACTCATACTAATTCACCCCCCCTCTCAATATTCCAACGATTGGTATCAGAGTTGGTCCTTCAAGAAGCAGTCTAACCACTGGAAGGAGATCATGGAATACACTAAGATTGGAGCACCAGTGTTTGATGACCAGAACTATAACTTCTGGAATAAAATGATGAAAACCTTTTTACAGGCACGAAGATTTGATGTTTGACAATCAATATTAGATGGGGATACAACACCAGCCACTCCCCCAACTGATAGATATGGAAAGAAAATCAACAAAAAGAACTAAAAGGATAAAGGTACCATTCTAAGAAGTTTAGTTGATTCAGTATTTGTCAAAGATATGCATTGTGATAGTGTAAAGGATATTTGGGATAAACTCCAAAATATTTATGAAGGAGATGCCAAAGTTAAGGGAGCCAAGCTTCAAATCTTCAGAGCTAAGTTTGAACAATTGAAGATGAAGGAAGATGAAGACATTGCAGCCTACCTTCTACGAATTGATGAAATAGTTAACACTATTAAGGTATTGGGAGTGGAAGTTGATGACTCAATGGTTGTTCAAAAGGTATTGAGGTCTCTTCCTATAAGATTTGATCCTAAAATATCAACCATAGAAGAAAGAGAAGATCTCGGTACATTGAGAATGGACGAGCTACATGGAATATTTACAACCTATGAATGAGAAAAGAAAAAGAGAGCCCAATCGCGAACGAATAAACTTTCAATGCATCCAAGAAGACAAAGAAGAAGAACGAGAAAAATTCAAAAATAGGTTGCAACTGTAGTGATGATTTAGACGAAGATGAAGAGATGGCTAATTTCGTAAGGAAATTAAAGTAAGGAACATGCAAGTATAAAGGTATGATTCCATTGAAATGTTTTAATTGTGGTGGTATTGGTCATTTTTCTTCTAAATGTCCTCATAAGAATAAGGACAACGATGAATAATAAGTTTATAAAAGGGAAATAAATATCAAAATGGAAACAAGAGAATAAACAAAAGGAAATTATTCATGAAAATTTTCTACTCAAAGAAGGTCAATTCCTCATTATATGAGGAGGATAATGATAGTGACAATGATTCAAAAAGAGTACTCTTCATGGAAGTAGAATATGATTCCTAAGAAGAAGGTGAAGTTGATCTCAGAGAAGAGATAATCAATGCATTAAGAGAACTTAGGAAAGAAATAAATAAAAACAAGTCACTCAAGGAAGAGTTAAAAATGAAAGAGGGATATCATAATTCCAACTCTGAATAAATTGAGCAAACGATCATGATTATAAAAATTAAAATAGAAGAAGACATAATAATTGAGGAAATACTTAGAAGTCATTTATAAGAAAAGGAGAAAATGATTGGAAGCTTGGAAGCATAAATAATCTCTTTAAGGAAAGATCTTCAGAAGAAAGATATGCAACATAAGATAACTCGAATATTATATTAGATCATCAACAGTCAAAGACCATCCAATGACAGATGTGGACTAGGATACAATCAAGTAAAAAATGAGAAAGGATTGAGCTCCAAGACAACACAATAGAAAGAAGAATAAAGAAGCTATGCAAATATTGTCATAGATTCATATCAAGAAGGAAGAATGCAAGCCCCCAAAGAATAATATTCCAGAAATAAAGAAGAATCAAGAAGAAGAATTCATAAGGAGTACATCACAAAGAATATCATATACTCCGAGGTATCAAAGATTATTTTATGGTCATTATTTTAATTGTGTTAAATTTGGACATAAAGCTATAAACTACAGAGGCTATGTCAATAACATAAGAAACTATACAGGATACTTAAATAATAGTTATCCCAGAAAATCTTATGAAGCATATAACATAAACCAAATTTTTTTTTGCTCATTGAGCAATGATGTAGAGTGATAAAAATGAAACAATTTTGGACACATAACGAAGAATTGTAGATTGACTATTCCACCTAGGGAACCAAAGAAGAACATTAACAGTCATATATCTGCTATAGTATGAAAACCCCCCTATGGACTACACTAAGGTTCAATGTGCAGGCAGATCTAACCATCTAAAGTCTCCTACTTTTAACAACTACCCCGACAATACCCCACATTCATGCATAAAACAAAAAGATAAAAGGATCTGGTAACTCGACCTTGAATTTCGCATCCAATGTCGATCCTTTTGCATTCAGTTGTTCCTCGACTAAAAATTTCCTCCCAAGTCTGACCTGCATTCAAAAACAGACAAACAAAGAACTACGAACATGCATCTTATATATGAATTAGTGGGTTAGATGTCATAATAACATATGAATCGAACACATCATATGGCGGGACAGAAAAAGTACGTCTTTTTATTAATCTCACAAAGTCACTTATAATGAGATCGATGAATGCTCCTCGAACCTGGTCTAGGCTCCTCTTCACCAAGCTCCAACTGCTTCCATGTATCCTTATCCTCTCACAATTATCTCTAGGAAAATGGCATGTGCTTAAGAATGAGGAAAAAGGCAAGAATAAGGGAATTCTGGCTCAAAACTCACAATGTGGTTGCAAATGCTTGGGGCAAGGGGGGAAAGTGAAATGGGCAGAGTTTCACTATTCTTATGCTTAGCTTTGGAATCGGACCCCAACACCTCCTTTTATATGAAAAAAGGGATGGTTATTCGGTTGGGTGATGGGCTATAGGCAGTGCAAGAGTTAGGAAACTGTCCAATAGCCCGTAATCTCAACGAATTCCTTGCAACTTTTGTGGGTAGACGCGGGCTGTAATGGTATAAATAGTGTATGTACATGGGTAGTAATGATGCATCTAGCGTACATATGTGGGCAGTAATGGTGCAGGGCACATACATATTCAAAAATGTGGTTTTTAAGAAGAGTTGCTCAGTGATGGCTTGGCAAAAATAGCAAGTAAGATGGCCTAATGCCAGGTATGCATGTATGGTGAAATTTAGGGTTATAACAGATGCCCCCTAATGTGTGAGGTTAGAAGAGCATCTGATGGCTGAAATACATTACAAATATTTACCAACGTACGAACCAAGTGAGCCCGGGACCAGAGTTCAGGAGGTGCCATCTGCAAAAATAACAATTGTCTCATCGAGGTGGGCATACCCATGATCAGGATGAAATAAATCATGGCTGCCAATCAAATAAAGTGAAAATCCATGTCATATAACTATATAAATTATATCCGCGAGTAATACATAGTGGATCTACATCTCAAAATCAAAGATATACATGTATAGTATCCATCTTCAAGAAGCCAATGATGCCTGATGGCTAGAGATGAGGCCTTTAGAGCTCGAGCAACAACTTCAAGATCTTCATAACTTGGGTAGGAGTGTAATTTGAGTGTATGAATTCACTACCCAGAGGTCTTTGACGGCTCTTCGGGGAACAAACAAGAGGATCTCAGTGATTAGGCAAAGAACTTCGGTGATTTCAAACAAGGAATTGATTGGACTTTCAGGATGACCGGGCATGAGGGTAAGATACAAATTGCAGAAGGGCTGACTTGGGCTTAGTAAAAAATTCCCTTGGACAATAGCACGACACATGATCAGACTCAGGAAGCACGACATTGACATAAGTTCACGATGCAATAAGCAACACAAACTCTCCATATGTTTGGAAAAATAACCAAATGGAGGAGGACACAACTCTATGTAGCAGAACAACTTCCTAAGGTCATATTAAATCTCAGAGATTGACAAACAAATGGAAGGATGTGCTTTGTCCAAGGGCGATTCATTGTGCTGCCATAAAAATAAAATAATTTTCTCATCCTCTTTTTGGGGTATTTTTTATTTTTTTGTCTTTTTCAATAATTCTGGAAAGCTTGAAAAGGAATAAAAGAATGTTGCGTTACAAAGGAGGAACGAGTGTCGCAAGCATACTAGTTCCAAGTGCAAGGAACACACTAATGATGATATCAAGGAGACATGTGGAGGAAAAGGACACTCGGGAAAATTCCTCCATGGGTCAAGGTGTCAACACGCAGAGGCAAAGTGCTACAAGGCTTGCGTATAAGGCATGCTTCAAAGGTTCAGTTGAGAGAAACATGAAGCCGACATTAGGCCAAAATGCAGGAATGAAAATGCGATTAAAAGGACATAATTATAACTTCCTTCAATGTAATTTTAACGAGCCCATAGAAGGCAAGCTCGGTGGTTTTTCATTTTTAGAGAGTCTGAAAAAGCGCAAAATAAGACTCCACTAGGGTACCATTTTTGAAGGTAGTCTAGTTGGTTCGAAAAAGGGGTAAACTAGCACCGAAAATATGTCTATTCAAAACCATTTTAACGAGTGTGACAAAGACAAAGTCACTTGAAAATCTTTTCAATTTTAAGGAGTCTGAAAAGAGCTTAACTATGGACTTGCTGCCTTTTTCTAGATTTAGTCTCCTTAGCCCGAAAAAGTAAAGTTTGTTGAGGAGAACTTTCCTGGTGAGATGAATCTCCCGAGGTGTACCTTTTTCCTCCTTAATATACAGGCCGAAAAAAGGGGTAAACTCATGCCAGTAGATGTTTTTCTGGACCAATTAACGAGTGTGAAAAAACAAGGTCACTCGACAATCTTTTCATTTTTAATGAGTCTAAAAATATATTAACTATGGACTCCATAGGGAATTTTCTTCTAGACCAGTTTAATGAGTTTGAAGGAACAAGGTCACTCGACAATCTTTTCAATTTTAGGGAGTCTGAAAAGAGATTAACTATGGACTCTGTGGGGGTTCTTTTTTCGTAAATTTAGAACCTCAGGCCCGGAAAATGGTTAAACTTATACTTGAGAATACTCTTCTAGCAAACCGAAGTTCCTAGAGTATACCTTTGTTCGTAAAATTGACCGCCCAGACCAAAAAAGGGGTAAACTACCACCGGATAGATGTGCCTTCAATTTTAAGTTTGGCGAGCATGAAGGACAACAAGATCGCTCGACAATATTTCCATGTTTATAGAGTCTGAAAAGGGCTTAAAGAAGACTCATTATGGGAGTCCTGACGGTGAGGCCAAGAGTGATGATATATCAAACGTATGAGGCTCAATCTTGTAATTAGGGAAAGACTAGCAAGGAATCTCAAGCCTAAAGTCATTAAGGACAACATGGGCACCAAATGAAAAAAGGGGTCTACCTAGGGAATCCATGTATAGGTAGGTTCTGCCACTAAATTACAACACTTCTAAAGAAAAAATGACGGTTCTGTGTCGTAATTCGATGGGATCGATCCTATGGAAGAGAAGAAAAGGCAACGAGATGCAGAAAGTGGAGGTGGAATCCTAACTTAAATGCAAAAGTTGGAAAAATGACTTTTACAAAGGACCTTCAAAAGTGACCCATATCTCAAAAAAATTTCCAAACCAAAAGTGAAGTGTATCATAACATCCAATGAGAAACTCAAGAACCATGTTAAATGATTTTCAAGCTAGAAAAAACGATGAAAGGGTTCAAAAAATGACAAAAAATGACAAAAAAGTCTATAAATAGAAGCTGGTGGCTCATTATCACCATTGCAAATTGAGAATTGACCAAAAATCCAAAAACACCCCTTTGTTAAAGAAGTTGATTCTGGGAGCTTCAGAGGACGAAACAAACTTTTGCTTGGACCAAGTAAGTACAAACTAGTTCCTCTTGCATTTCTGTACTTTCCTTTTGCATTTATTTTGGTTTTTTTGGGGGGGGCACACCTATAAAAAAGGTTGGCCCTATGTGTACGTGGGTTTTCCTAGGACAACCCGTGGGCAGAAAACAATCAACCCACTTGCATATGCGACTGTGTCCAATACAACCCCCGTACACCCTCAAAGATATGGAAAATTTAAAAATACAAGAGTTAACTCCCCTTTGAACTTGTCATTTTATAGGATGTACGTCCATTAGAGAGAGAGGGAGCATGAGGACATTGATATATTGGTCGATGAGGACCCTGTAGCTATGGCCACATTGAGACAATTCGGTTTGTGGAAGTTCTTCCGGTGTCCATTCATGAGGCCACAACCCAGGCTGTTGAATGCCTTGGTAGACTATTGACATCTTGATGTTAAGGAGTTAATACTCGAAGGGCAGTCATTGAATCCAATGAATGAAGATATTTACTTTCTGACTGGCCTCTTGAGGAGAGGTGAATCAATCAACTTACATTCTTTGCCCCCAGGCCTCATAACATTGTTGAGTTGATCGGACTTCATTGCGAGGCCGACACTGAGAAAATAGGTTCTCAAGTGCCAATAAACAAGATTACCAACCTATCACTGAAAGTGATAGTTCTACTTATTGGGTGGATCATTGGATCCGTAGCCTTACATTAGGCCTCTCGGGCACATATGCATTGTGCAGTGATTGAATGCATGAATATATGACTGGAGCACGACCATGCTAGTCTGCATGAAGAGACAACTCACTGAGTGTCATGGGTGGGACAACAAAAACTTTGGATTTGGGACCATTTTGTGCTCATTATTCTTCAAGAGAGTACCCGGTCTCAGTCCATGAGAGACAGTGCAAGGGAATGAGGCCTCACTCCCAACAGTGTGTATATGGGCAGCATCATTGCCATGATAGGGGGGAGGAAGGACCATAGAGGCCTTCGACGATAAATTTTTTGATTGCTGGGCATGAAATATTTCGGTGATAGAGGACTACCCCTACGTCGGGATCAACATTTTTAGGGACCCAAACATGCCCATACCTCCCGGAGCAGAGCAAGGAGAGATAGGTACTATTCTTTTTAATTTTATTTAATTTTTGTTTCTTTTTATATATATCATTTTTATGGGAATCAGAGTATCTGAAAACTATGTATATGTTTATGTACAGATGTGGGACCAGTGCATCCAATAGACTTCTCATGAACCAGGAAACATCCTTGACCAGAGGCAGTACCAGTCGCAGGGGTCGAACCAACAACAGTAATAGTAGCAAGGGGACCTCTAGCCGGAGAGGCTGAGAGATTTTTGAGATGGGTGGAGTGGAACCTCACCACGCTCACTCACTCAGTCCCTATGGTAGAGATCGAGGATCTCCCACCATCAATGCAACCTCATGTAGTTGGGGTGCCATAGACCTAGGTCCAACTCTTCCGGCATTTGGAAAACGTGGTGGTTCACTATGGCAGGGCCAATAGGCCCCGCCCTTAGCTTAGGATGGACCACTTACATGGCGAGGGAACTTTTTGTATATTTTTGAGGGCATAAGCCTCATGATGTGTACTGGATATGTATTTTTGAGGCACTTGCACTCACCTATGTACTCTGAAACTTTTGATATATATATGCGTATTTACATCTTTTATGTCTTATGGTTTACATTTATTTACAAATGTATTTACATGTGTATGTGTGTGATTTTTCTTACGTGTGTGCAATATATCAATCTAATACATGATTAGCTAGAGTGTCTATGATTTGATTCAATCTCCTAGGAACATGGATATATGTAATGTAATCAAAGAATCGTTCTAGGAGACGTACCCTAAGGAATTGTCGGTGTAGAGTAGGATCATAAACATGATAAACCCCATTTAACCCAGCTGTGCATCTTAGTAGACCCAGAGATAAGAGATACCATGAGACAAAGCATCACAAAGCAACTCTATTACTGCATTGTACTCGACAACATTGTTTATGGCGTTACCTAAACAGATACCTCCAGAAGATAGCAAATGGACTTGAGGTGTGAATATCACCCAAGCTGTGGAAGCAAGCCTCCGAGTGTGTTAGATAGCATCGTCCGTGATCCCAATGAACACCTATGATTCACTTGATATCTGCCACAGTGAAAAAGATGACATAAAAAATTGACACGCCCATAAAACAAAAAGACAAAAACTAACTATATAAGAACTATACATATGTACAAGAAGTCACCCAAGGCTACCCACCTACGAGTAATACTTCTTGAGGTAGAGCCCATTTATAGGCTCCACCAGATCTTTCCCATCAAAGTCAACCAGATGATAAGCACCCTTCTTTAATACTTCTTTCACAATGAAAGGTTCAAACCACATGGGTTTGAACTTGCCTGCCCCTAGGGGATCCTTATCTTGGTCATAGACCAAGACAAGGTCGCCTTCAGAGAAGATCTGAGGAAGAACGGACCAATCATACTCACACTTGAATTTTTTCTTATGATCCTCGTTAGCCAAGGATGCGTTATGGCATTTCTCATCGAGTTTCTCGAGATATAATAAGCGTTCCTCAAGCGGTGAAGTGTCTGGCAATAACTGTACTGCCAACTTTAGATATGGGATTTGGCATTCTATAGGCAATAATGCTTCCATCCCATAAACGAGTTGAAAAGGTTAGAAACCGGTGGCAGTGTTTATAGACGTTCGTTAGGACCACAATGTTGAGTACAACATCAAATGCCAATTTGAATTGGCCGAATTGATCGTTCATTGTAGAATGGTCTTGAGATACTTATTCACAGCTTCCTCCTGACCATTCGCTTTTGGGTAGTAAGGTGATGAATGTTCTTGACTCAACCCAAGATTTGATGTTAACTCAGACATCATTTTGTTCTGAAAGTGACTGCCATGGTCAGTGACAATATCCTTCGGGATGTCGAACCTTAATATTATCTGGTTAAATAGAAAGAGAGTTGATGTTTCACCATCATCTTTAAACGTTGGCATAGCTTCGACCCACTTTGTGAAGTAGTCTACTGCTACAATGATATAACAGTTCCCCCTAGATGAAGGGGGGTGGCATGTAGTATAATCAATGCCCCACTTAGTGAAGGGGCCAAATATAATGACGGGAAACATAGGAGTGGGGTGTTCCCTCATCTTCCTGGAGAAGATCTAACACTGGTGGCACTTCTTTACCGATTCAACGCAATCTTTGATCAAAGTTGGCCAAAAGTAACCTACTCATAGAATCTTTTGGGTTGTTTCCAACCCAGACAAATGACCACCACATTCTCCAGTGTGGTAGTCGTTAAGAATGAGTTCCTCTTCTTCATGAGTGAGACACTGATGAAGGATGCAATCTACACCTCGATGATACAAAGTACCCTCGAGAATAAGATAGTTTTTTGCCTGATGGCATATACGTTGACGCTCATCATGAGAAGAAGAGGTGGGGCACTTCAAAGTCTGGATATAGACTATTATATCTCCATACCAAGGGTCCGAAGATGAAATCAAAAAAATATCCCCTTTAATCAGTGATTCTTCGGGCTTAACATCACATGATCCAACCGAAAATTCCAAGATACATTCTGCAAAGACCAACGAATTTTTATATTTCGTTGAAACAAAATCCAAGTCAAATTCCTGGAGGATGACAATCCATTTTCTGATCTTTCCAATGATTACATGTATTGGAACGGATTCACAACGACAATGGCGGTAGTCTTGCGAAACAACATATAATGACAGAACCGCTGGACAACATGTACTGCTGCCAACACAAGCTTTTCAATGTGGGAGTAGTTGTGTTCTTGTCCAACCAGGCCTTAGCTTAGGTAATAAATGACATATTATTCAAGCATATCATCCTCTTGAACCAATACCATACCGATGGTCAACTTTTCCGCGGCCAAATACAATAAGAAATATTTATTATAATTGGGTGGCCGAAGTAGAGGGGCAGACATGAGGGGGCATTTCAACACATCGAAAGAGCACTGAGTGGCTTCATCCCAATGGAAAGGGATTTCCTTCTTTAGTAAATGCATAAACCCTTTAGTGATCTCGGCATATTTTGCAATAAAACGCTGAAGAAAATTGGCTTTTCACTGTAAACTCTGAAGCTGAGGGATTGTGCATGGGGGAGGAAATTGAACTATCACCTCAACTTTTAGAATATCAACCATGATCCATATTGTCCAAACTATGAAACCTAAGAGACGACTCGACATAATGCAAAAACTACATTTGTTAGGATTCAAGCGAATCCGATAGTAGCGACATCACTCAAATATAAGTCAAAGGTGTGTGGGATGATCAACTCTCTTATGAGATCGTGATGCTAAATCATCGAGATAAGCCTCGACTATGTGTTTGATATCATGGAAAGAAAAAGACATGGCCCGCTGAAAAGTGGCTCCAACATTCTTTAGTCCAAAAGGAATCTTCCGATAAGAAAATGTACCCCATGGACAGATAAAAGTTGTTTTATGCTGGTATTCAGGCTTAATCTATATCTGATTATATCCCCAAAAACCATCCATGAAATAAAATACCTCACAACTTGCACATTCATCGATGATCTGGTCAATGAATGGGGTGGGGAAATTATCCTTTGGACATGCCTTTTTCAAATCACAGAAATCCGTACATACGCGAATTGTTCCCTATTTTTTATTGACCAGAACGGGATTTGACACCCATTAATAGTTGCTTATTTCTGAGGATTAATCGGATGAAGCTTCTACCTAACCGGATTAGCATAAGGATAAGTCATTATTTCATGTTCGATGATTCTTAGATCTATGCTTGGCATTTTCTCGTAATAACAGGCAAAAACGTCGCAAAATTCTTTAAATAAATCCGTATAGATTCAAATCTCCTCGGGGGAGAAATCCTCTTCGACGAAGACATTGTACACAATGCCAGGGGTTCTGGAGATATAGATAGGTATTATTTTAGCGATGGTTTCCATATTACCCTTGGCATAAACTATGTGTGTAGCCATAGGATTAATAGGACAAGACCTATCTCCAGTCATAGTCAACACAAATTATCCTGCCTCAATTCTTCCTGACTCTGGGAGAAAAAAAGATCTGTGATGGAGATCATCCCAGGGTCTATTCGGACCAGTCAGTGCCTCTATAATTGCCTCGTTAGAGGGCAATACCAAGTTTAAGGAATCAGTAGTCGCAGGGAACCTTGAGCCAAAATAGGCTCGAGAACTAGATCTAACTCCTGTGCGGGAGTTAGATCAGGGTCGGCCGAATCTTGCTGGACAACAGAGTATGAAAATTCTTCCATGGAAAAGGGCATGGCATACCATGGTTCCCTATCCCTTCCATCATGGCCAATGGGGAAGGAATAGTCCATGAATCATTAAAGTCAGTCGTACGAAAAATAGACACTTGAAAGATTTCATCCTTGGGTTGGTCATGGATAGATGATATGAACTTGACATCATCGGATGGAGGTGAGTAATTGAAAGTACCCATCAAAGGTGGGCACAAACCAACCCCTATATTGAAAACACTGGGCTCTAGATTATCAATCATCAGAACCGTGGATTCCCCCGTTGAAGGGTCGGGATGGGAGAAGGAAAATTGATCAATGGACACGATCCAACCCTCGTGTGGAAACAACAATACCCAGAACACTGTAGTGACCACTGCATGCATAACATAATTCCAACTCCTTCCTAACAAGATATTGTAGTCGAGAGGCACATCGACCACTTCAAGTTCGACACACATAGTCTTTTGTCCTAACTACACGAAGAAAGAAGGAATGATTCCATGTGGTCTGAATGAATGACCATTGAAAGAGGTAAGAAGAGTAGGTGAAGGAGACAAAACAGGTTGGCCAATGGCCTTCCAACACACCAATGACATCACACATGTCGATGAACCCTCATCAACCATCGTACGAAAAATATTTTGGGTAAAATTTTTCATGGTGTAAGCCACTACTATCTGAAACGTGACATGGTATGGGAGATGAGGCTTCAGGTCAATCGTATCAAGCATGATCGTTCCCGGATTACAACTCTCAGCATTTCCTAAGGCAACTAACATGGCCTTTCTCTAAGAGGGGCAGCTCTAGAGGACTTCCAAAGAAGACATTGCTCCAGGGGTTTGTGACAAATCTTCCACCATAGTGTAGTTCTGGGCAGCCCTCGCGTTTGGATTGTTGGAAGCTTTCTTGAATGCCCCTTTCAGAATGCATGTCATTGTTTTTCCCAACGTCTTCTTGATCCAAAGAGAAACATATGGGTTTTCAGATTCTTTACCCTTCTCAGAAGTGTTTGGGATTATGTAATCGTGTGTCCTAGTTGCTATGTGAGCCTCGCCTTACAACATATAAACATTCGAGGTCGAGGGATTATTAGACGACAAAGGGGGTCCATGAATGCCCCCATCTACGTTCACAGAGACTTGATTTAAATTTTTCCCATGAGGAAATGGGTTTGTTAACACTGCAGGATGTTGTTGCACCAATAAATTTTGGGCCTCCGCGAGTCGAGGGCATAGGTGAGTTGGGTGGTCTTCCATGAAAAGGTTACAAGGATACTTCAAATTTCTTCTCTCTGTGTTTCCCCCACCCGTATTGTTGGTGGGTTTCTTATCCCCGTTACCCTTCTTTCATTGTTTCTTCTTTCCGTCAGCCTGTTGGTTGACTTTTGGGTTTGTCAATTGCACACTATATACATCTGACGTTTGAGTAGGGGGGGAATCTGAACTAGAAATTTGGTTGGCCATTGTCTGCTATATCGAAAATTTTTGCAATTGATTTGACAACTGATCATTAGGATTCGCTTGTGCTAAACCAACGATACCATTGGCATGTGGTCCAAACTTGTGTCTGGTCTTGTCAAGTATAGATCGTGGCACATCTGGCAACACTTCGTAGGGTAAATTAGACTAAGAGTATACTATCTCAAGCTGTTGAGCTCTCATTATCGCCTCTTCCTCGGAAAAGACTCCTGACGTTGTGACATCCTTGGATAACAGAGGGACCAAAGACTTAATGAACCACTCTAGAAGGAAAGCTGGTGGGATTGGTACCTTTATCAAACTCTTCCTACGTCGCCATTCTCGGATGTGATCCAAGATATGGTCAGCCTTTGTTTGCTCAAATTTGGTCAGCAATTTGATGTCAGCATCGTATCTCACAGGTAATTGAAAATGGTTCAGAAAAACCATTTCCAATTCTCCAAAAGTAGATTATCTTGAGCGGTCAAGCTCGATGTACCATTTTGCAACACTCCCGATAAGTGTTCTTTGAAATAGACGCAACTAGACAGAGTCACCTTTCAATGAATTGGATGAGCACCATAGGTGAAAGGTAGTCACATGATCACCTAGATCTTTGTTAGGATTACCTTTGAACTTCAGAATGTCCAAGGGAAGTTTCGTCGGCATGGGAGGTGAACGCGGATCATGACAGATTGGGTCGTTTAATAACCTTGTCAAGTCTGGAAAATGTAGAGTTGCCAGAAAAGGTAGTTTGGGTTGTTGACTATGTACATGGAAAAAGGAGCTTGAATTTTGGTTGACACCAAGTTTCCAGGAAAATTTAGGTTGTTGACCAGGGTTTTGGTAAAAACCATGGCCATGGCCAATGTACAGATACTACGTTTATTGAGACATCATCGGCTGACTCCCGTAATTGGACATTGAGGGATGAGAAAGGATTTCTCCTGACATTGTGTTCCAAAGATTCTGGAAAGGGTTTCCCCCTGCCGATCCGACGGGTATAAGTACAGAGCCTTTCCCGAGGTTCCATTGACCATGGAAGGGGTTTCCCCCTATCGACATCCCTAAGGAGGGTATTGATCCCTGCCATGGATTCCAAGGTCCTTGTGAGGTATTTCCCCCCTGTATAGGAATAGTACCCTGCACAAGAGGAATTATTTTAGGGGCTCAATTTATCTCATGGTCTAATTTTCCATGGTTTTTCCAAAAATGAGATTCGCTATTTTAAAAATAATTGCCCAAATTCTATAGAATAAAGTGATTTTATCTTAAAAATAGCCAAAATTTTATAAAAACTATATAAAATCCTTATAAATTTGAATATTTTTACAAAAATATCACTAATCATTTATAGTTGGCATATGAAGGATTAGTAAGATTCGCCAAGGTTTCTACATTTTAAAATAAATTTCCATTCTTAAAATCATCCTTGTTGCACAGGATTTTGTTGTCCAAAACCAGGGTTTCCCCCAGCCAAGACGACAACTGACGAGAATGCGTTGTTACCAAACACGTCAAACAAAGAGAATGACAAAGAACCCACCTACGTGGTGTTGGAAGAAGGTCATTGAATACCTACTCCGAACAAGTTGTAGTTCATGGTCGGCCTTACGAGCTACTAAGAAGCACCACCAAGCGAGGGATATGACGGAGGTATATGACCCCCGCCATAAGGGAAATCATTATAAGGGGATGAGGTGCCCCCCATGGACCCTTGCAGAGGAGTGTTTGAGCTCCCTGCCCCCAGACCCATGGTCTGTAGGGTGGAGTAGGATAGGACCGAGTTCGTATCAAAGTCAGGCATCCCGTATGAAAATGGAGGGCCCATCACACTCTGGGTGAACAGAGCGGTGATCGTCGCCATAGACAGAATTGGACCACTGCCCAAGGTAGAGCCGATCGAGACCATAGTGGTCCAGACCTACGAGGGTGAGTTAGGAGGTGGAACGCCCCCTGTGGTGACAGTTGTTGAGGGAGTATGAGGACTCCCAGATGAACTAGCAGCCTTTGCTTTCATCACTACTTGCAAGACTATTTGATGCTCATGATAAGTTATCCTTGGAGGGACAACTTGTACCACGAAGAGTACCAACAAGTCAGTGATCGGGGAGTTATATGGCCCGAGAGCTTCCGCTCCGAGGTCAGGAATGGTAGGCTCCTCCAAATTCATGTGTTCTCCTCTCGAGGATGGATAGGGTATAGTTTCCTACTGCCTGGTCACCTCAAATGACCCTTGTTGGTCAAGTCTTCACCTTGGTGGTGGCGGTGGTGGCTCCACTTCCACCGACGATAGGCCCAATAGCTTTCATGACTGGCAGAGCTATTGATCTTCCACTTTGTGAGAAAACCAATGACACACTAGGACTTTTACTAACGTTGAAAACCAACACACACTAGAAAAGTTCCTATGAGATAAAGCAATCAAACCACTAACTAGTTGGAAGAATAGTTACACCAACCAACACTAGAGAAACTTACCGGTGAAAGTGAAACTCGAACATGGAAGAATCCTCTGGGTATACTCTACAAAATGTGGCTTGATGTCTTCCCTAGGTACCATGGTATACCCCCGCAGTCACCTGTGTAAGTCACTAAAATAAAGGCAACTAGGTTTCCAGCGCACAAACAGTCACCAGGTAGGTACACTCGACAGTCTGGTGGACCGCAATGAGCAGGGTATCAAGACTGAGACCTATCAAGGGTATCAAAATTAAGTGTTATGGAAGATGAATGAGGACCTAGAATGGATTCGAGACCCAAAAATATCTGTGGAAAATGCGATCAATGGAATCCCAAGATAATCCCTCTATATGCGTTCCCCACTATGCTTGGTCCAACTTTGGAGGGGTTATCTCTGCTACCTTTCTGCATGCGACCTCATGTTTAACCCTTGTGTTAGAGGGGGGTCCCGGATAACTTCCACGTTTACTAGACTTTTTGACACTCCTTAGCATAGACTCTTATGTTTGTTTTATATCCTTGAAGATTTTCCTCTCCAACCTAAATCAAGGCTCTAGCCTAGACTAGTTGATGGACCCTACAAACAAAAAGTCGAATAAATTTTAATTTATCGTTAATTTAAAGTGGTTGTTTTAAGTCAAGGAAGCAGTAGTGAAACCAATGGTGTGTTTTAAGAGATGAAAGAGAAGAGAATTAAATGGAACTGAAAGCAAAAACTACTTCTTTTTGACAAATAAAGATTTCAACTAACTTTGTTTTCTAAGATCTTTTTAAAAGAAACACCCAAAACAAGATTTCACTCGACTACGAGCTACTTAGTGTTCTAAGTATTCATTAAAGAACTTAAGAAAGAATTATTTTTCCTGACAAGTAATATAATCAACCTAACTACTTAACCAAACAAAGAAATGAAATCTTTTTTAATTTTTATGCTTCAAAATAAGAAACTAGAAATAACTTATTTTTCTTTTCTTCCAAAACAAGTAAAAGGGAAAAAGTGAAGACAAGATGAGACCAAAAACTGACTTCTAGTCTACTGCGGTTCGTAGAGAGTCACTAACAATACCAAACAAGATGATCAGAAAAGACTCACAAACTCGTCTCAAACCCTAACCAAGAAAACACAAGAAATCTTGATAAAGAAAAAGTTAACTGACATCAAACCTAGGCTAAAGACTGTAAAAACAGAGACCAAGACTAGATCAAGAAAACCCCTGAGAAGTATGACTTCAATCAGGGAAGAGGCTGACTGCCTCTTCTTGAAAAATGACTTTATTGACACAGGCATTCTACTGACACTTCAACAGCCTGCGTATGTATGCGGGTTGTCCAAAGGTAGGGTGCGCATGTACGTGTGCAGAACCACTACAAGCTGCGTACACCTCTGTAAATTCTCAAATATAAAACTAATAGTCAAAGATGACAACACAGGGAGTACTGGTATGGCTGACCAAAATCCCTTAAAGACCCATAAACTTCCAGAAAACTCAAAAAAGGTAATCAAACCAATTAAAACACCCAAAAACTATCCCCTAAAAACCCTAGGGGCTTCCCCAGTATGGTCACCAATTCTTCTATAGTGGGAAAAACCCCCTATGGACTACAGTAGGGTTCAACGTGCAGGCAAATATAACCATCTAAAGTCTCCTAATTTTAACAACTACCTCAACAATACCCCACATTCATGCATAAAACACAAAGATAAAAGGATCTGGTAACTCTACCTTGAACTCTGCATCCGATGTCGATCCTTTTGCGTTCAGTTGTTCCTCGACTGCAAATATCCTCCCAAGGCCAACCTGCATTCATAAACAGAATAAAAAATAACTACGAACATGCATCTTATATATGAATTAGTGGGTTAGATGTCATAATAACATATGAATCAAACATAAAGATTGAACACATCATATGGTGGGACAGAAAAAGTACTTCTTTTTATTAATCCCACAAAGTCACTTACAATAAGATTGGTGATTGATCCTCGAACCTGGTTCGATCTCCTCTTCACCAAGATCCAACTGCTTCCACGTATCCTTCTCCTCTCACAATTCTCTCTAAGGAAATGGCATGTGCTTAAGAATGAAGAAAAAGGTAAGAATAAGGGAATTTTGGCTCAAAACTCATAATGTGGCTTCAAATTCTTGGGGCAAGGGGGGAAAGTGAAATGGGAAGAGTTTCACTGTTCTTATGATTAGCTTTGGAATGAAACCCCAATAACTCCTTTTATATGACAAAAAGGATGGTTATTCGGTTGGGTGATGGGCTATAGGTGGTGGAATAGTTAAGAAATTGTCCAATAGCCCGTAATCTCAACGAATTCCTTGCAAATTTTTAATTTTTACAACTTTTGTGGGTATACGCGGGTTGTAATGGTACAACTAGTGTACGTAGGTGGGCAGTAATGATGCATCTAGCATACATATGCAGGAAGTAATGGTGCAGGGCGTGTACATATTCAAAAATATGCTTTTTAAGAAGAGCTTCTCAATGATGGCTTGGCAAAAATAGAAAGTAAGATGGCTTGATGCCAGGTATGCATGTATGGTGCAATTTAGGGTTATAAAATTATCGGAACCATAAGAGATATGGAAAAGAAATAAGAATTAATGCTCGCTTTCTCTACAATCCCAACATAGAAAAAGAGATTAGTATGTTGACATTGGTTCTTCAAAGCATATGGCAGGTGACAAGAACATGTTTCTAACTCTGAATAAAGAAAGAGATGGATTAATTTTATTTGGAAATAATCATTCAACTAAAATTATAGGTAGATGCACGGTTAAGATTGGAAGAAAAAATGCCATGGAAAAAAATGTTCCATTGGTCGAAGATATGAAATACAATCTACTAAGAGTAAGTCAAATGCGATATCAAGGACACACACTTCTGTTCGACTCAAAGAAATGCAAAATTAGGAAAGAAGGATCAAGCAAGACAGTGGCGACAACGATAACGACTCCTAACAACAAAAATGTTTGGAATGAAATTGGAAAAGAAAGTTGTTGCTTAGGAAAGAAAAATGAAGGTTGGATCTGGCATAGAAGAATGGGTCACATGAACTTTGAAAATATTGTCAAAATCAACATAAATTAAGTAATAAAAGAAATTCCTGAAATTTCAAAGCCAATGAATACTCTATGTAAGCCTTGTCTACAGGGAAAACAAACCAGGAGATTGTACATACTGATCTATGTGTACTAATGAGAAAAAAGGGATTAAATGGTGAACAATACTTCATGCTATTAATTGATGACTACATAAGAATGATTGCAGTTTTCTTTCTCAAGAAGAAGTCAGAGGCATTTGAGCACTTCAAGATATACAAAGAGATGGTTGAAATAGAGACAGAATTGAAAATCAAATGTTTGATATCAGACAATGGTGGAGAGCTTACATCGAAATAATTCATGGATTTTTGTGGCGAACATGAAATAAAAAGGAAATTCTCAACAACCAGGATACCTCAGCAAAATAATTTTGTTGAAAGAAAGAACAAGACAGTATAAGAAATGGGCAGAACCATGTTGAAAGATTCCAAGTTGGGTGACATCTTTTAGGCACATGCAATACATACAAAAAATCATATTCTAAATAGAGGAATGCTCATAAGTAATATTGATAAGACTCTCTATGAGCTATGGAAAGGAAGACCGACAAATGTGAATCATTTTACAATGTTTGGAAGCAAGTGCTACATCAAAAGAGAAGACGACATGATTGGAAAATTTGACTCCTGAGTTGACAAAGGCATATTTTTTGGGTACTTAAGCAAGAGCTAGGAATACATACGTTTTAATCTGAGACTCAACAAAATAGTGGAAAGAATCAAAGTATAGATTGACAAGACAAGAGTACAAAATCCCAAAGAAGAAAGAAAATACTTAGCAAAGTAGGAAGGATAAGAGGATTTGAAAGAAGAATTAGAAGAAGTGGAAGTGGAAGAAGAAGAAGAGAATCCAAAAGCAGAGAAAGAGGAAGATGACCAACAACATATTCATATATCTCCCAAAACTCCTAGCCGGAAAGTGCAAAAAAATCATCTACCATAATAGATCATTGGGAATAAAGATGCAGGATTTGAAACCCGAAGAAAACTATGAACAAAGACATCTAGCACTATTGTCCACAATTGAACCCAATAGTTTTGAAGAATCCAACGCCGATGAACACTGGATCAAAGCTATGGAATAAGAAATGGATTAGATAGAGAGGAATGAAAAATGGGAACTTGTTCCAAGGCCTAATAATAAGAATATGATTGGAACAAAATGGGTATTTAGAAAGAAGTTGAACGAGGATGGACATGTAACCATAAATAAAGTAAGGTTAGTATGCAAGCGATATGCTCAAGTTGAAGGAATAGATTTTGAAGAAACTTTTCCCCTAGTTTCTAGAATGGAAGCAGTTAGAATGATATTGGATTATCCATGTTCTAATACAATCAAAGTATATCATATGGATGTAAAATCAACCTTCCTAAATAGAGAACTAGAAGAAGAAGTCTACATCAAACAACTAGAAGGATTTCTACTGTAAGAAAAGGAAGATTATGTTTGTAGATTGAAGAAGGCACTGTATGGACTCAAATGATCCCCCAGAGCATGGTATTTAATATTGGATAGGTAGCTACAACAACAAGGGTTCAGGAAAGGAAATGAAGACAATAGTCTCTACATAAAGGTAAATCAAGATAGTATATTGATAATTGAAGTTTATGTTGATGACATTATTTTTGGAAGTGATGATGACAAGATGAGTTAGAAATTTTCTAAATACACGCATAATTAATTCGAAGTGTCATTACTTGGTGAGTGGTATTTGTTTTTTGGACTCTGCATATGTCAGTGAGATAAAGGTATTTTCATCTCCCAGACCGAGTATATAAAATAAATTCTAAATAACTTTGGAATGATAGATTGCAAGCCTGTAAGTACTCCCATGTAGACTAGTTGAAAATTGAGCAAAGATGATAAATCCAAGGATGCATATCAGAGACTCTATAGTTCTATGATTGGAAGTTTACTCTATGTGACAACATTGAGACCGAATGTGATTCAATTATTTGGACATGTTTCAAGATTTCAATCAGCACCAAAGGAAACACATGTTATAGAAGTAAAGAGAATATTCATATATCTCAAAGGAACAAAAGACTATGGATTATGATATCCAAAATGGAATGATCTATCTCTAGTTGCATACACATATGAAAATTGGGTAGGAAGTGTTGATGATAGAAGAAGTACAAGTGGAGCAACCTTCTACTTGGGTGATTGTCTGGTATCCTAGTTGAGAAAGAAATAGTCTTCAGTATTGTTGTCCACAACAGAAGCATAGTATATTGCAGAAGCAAAATGTTGTACATAGGTTCTCTAGATGAAACAAAATTTACATGACATACAGGTGGAATATGACGAGCCTATTCTGATATTCTGTGATAATACCAATTTTATAAGTATCTCTAAGAATGCTAAGAACCAAATATCAAAATAACATGAAAACCTCAGAATAAGTACTAAACGCCTTAACAAAGAGATAATTTCATATAATAAGCCTCTTCGAGGGGAAAATCTCCTTATACACCACATAAATTTACAAATACAAGATGATTCCAAATGAAAAGGTCTCCTTGGTATATATAGGAGACTAGCAGTTACAATTACAACTAATGGACCCAAGCTGACATAAATAAAATAACAATACTAATGTAATATGCCCTAATTAAGGGGTAATGTGCCAATATTTAGGGCTTAACATGCCCCTCCCCTTCAGGCAAGTGTTGTCCACAATGCTTGAGTAATTTTGGATGCTTCTGTATAAAATACCTATATTCCCAAGTGGAATATTTTGTAGATAGTTTCTTCCACTTAATGAGATACTCTGAAATGGATCTATTCCTTAGTTGGTGAATTCTTGTGTTAGTGATAGCTTCAGGCTCCAATATGATTTTTCCTTCCTCCTCAAGTTCTGGAAATATATTTTGAACTAAGATCTTGTCACCTATAACCTTATTTAAGCATGAAACATGGAAAACTAGGTGTACTCGTAAAGATGCAGGCAACTCTGATTTGTATGCCATAGTACCAATCTTTTTCAACACCTTATAAGGGCCATAGTACTTTGGTGATAATTTATTATCCTTCTTCTATTGCTCGAGGGACATCTGTTTGTATGGTTGTAGTCTTAAAAATACCTTATCCCATATTTCAAAACTTCTTTCACTATGATGTTGATATGCTTGGTGTTTCATGTGATTATGTACCATGGTTAGGTTGTCCTTTAAGATTTGGAGAACTTGTTGTTTATGCTCGATGTGATGTTCCAATACTTGAACCTTATATTTTTCTTTTAGAGAAGAAGTGATGGATGTTGGGTGATATCCATAGAGCTTCATAAATGGTGTCATTTTTGTTGCAGTATGGAAGGAAGTGTTATACCACCATTATGCCAAGGGTAACCACTTGAACCATTGTGTTTGTTTATCAGAAACAAAGCAACAAAGGTAGCCTTCCAGAAATTTGTTCACTATCTCAGCTTGTCCATCATATTGAGGGTGATAAGATGAGCTATGAGCCAATTGAGTACCCAAAAAAGAAAATAATTATGTGCAAAAATGTCCATTGAAGATGGGATCTTTGTCACTTACAATAATCTTTGGGATTCCATGTAGATTTTGAACTATCTCCATGAATATAGTGCCAACTGTATTGGCTTCGAAAGGGTGAGAGAGTGCACAAAAGTGTGTGTACTTGTTCAGTCTATCAACAATCACCATGATGACACTCTTTCCTTGATACTTTGGTAAACATGTGATGAAATCCATGGAAACCTCCTACCAACACCGACTTGGGATGGTTAATGGTTTTAAAAGACCCGGGGTCTTAATTGTTTCCACCTTGTTTTGTTGGAAAACCAAACATTCTGCCACAAACCTTTGAACATCAGTGTTAAGGCCATCCCAAAAAAATTCCTTCTTGACCATGTGGTAGGTTTTCAAAAATATTGAGTTCCCTCCTATCAGAGAGGTGTGCAATTCCAAGAGTACCTTTTGTTTGAGTTGGGAGTTATTACATAAATATATCGATCTGTGTACCATAGTGAATCATTTTTCCTTGTAAATGTATCTGATGCACTGGAATCCTCCTTCAACCTTTGAATGAGAGTCCACACATTTTTTTCATTCTTCCATTCATCCCTTGCTTCTATTATCCAATCAAGTTAGATGATTAAGATAGAACAAAGAAAGACCTCATCATATTCATCCTTTCTTGAGACTGCATATGCCATAACATTTTTATTCCCTTTTTGTAGATGATTTCAAAATCATAACCCAACATCTTGGTCACCCATTTCTTTTATTATTCTAAAGATAGTATTTTTTCCAAGAAGTATTTAAGAATATCATGATCTGTTTTGACCTTGAAGTTCCTACCTATTAGGTAAGGGTTCCATTGCTTCAATGTATGTAGTATTTCCATCATTTCCTTCTCATAAATGGGTTTGTGTAATTCCTTTCTCTTGAGTAGAAGACTTTCAAAATCAAGGGGCCTTCCTTCTTGCATTAAAACAACACCAATTCCATTTCCCGAGACATCACATTCCACAAGAAAGGTTTTTGTGAAGTCTGGTGTGGTCAAGATAGGAGCTTTGCACATCGCCTATTTAAGTTGTTCAAAATATTGAGTTGCCTCTAGAGTAGATGAAAATGCATCCTTCTTATTTAATGTTGTTAAAGGTGCTTCTATTCTTCCATAGTTCCGAACAAACATGCGGTAGTAACTTGTCAAACCCAAAAATCCTCTAAGATTCTTCAATGTTTTGGGAATCGGCCAGTCCATCATGGCCTTAGTATTGTTAGGGTCTACCTTGACACCTTCATGATATGCAATATGACCCAAATACTCTACCTCCTTCACCCCAAATAAACATTTGGATGGTTTGTCATATAGTTGTTTCTCCTTTAGTAGTTGTAGCACCCTGTCAACATGTCGAACATGATCCTCCCAAGACTTGTTATAGACTAGTATATCATCAAAAAATACTAACACAAATTTTCGAAGGAAGGGCTTGAAAATGTAATTCATCAACCCTTGTAATGTGGAAGGTGCATTCGTAAGGCCAAAAGGCATGACCAAAAATTCATAATGGCCTTCATGAGTTCAGAATGTTGTTTTTGGGATATATGATTCCTTCATTCTAATATGATGATACCTTGAACAAAGATAAAAATTTGTGAAGTAGATTTGTCCATACAGTTCATCTAACAATTAATCAATGAGCTCTCTATAATCTGGACACATACGCCATGATCCATCTTTCTTGAGTACCATTACCACCGATACAGAGTAGGAACTTTGGCTAGGTCTAATAATGCCAACCTCAAACATTTCTTCAACCATCTGCTCAATTTTACTCTTCTAGGCATAAGGGTATCTGTAAGGCCTGATGTTAGGAGGAGCACTCCTAGGAATTAGGTGAATAGCATGATCATGATCATGAGTGGGTGGAAGACCTCTCAGAATATCTTCAAATAATTTCAAATTCTTATCAATGAACTCTTGGAGATCTAAGGGAATAGATGGCTTAGATGTTTGAACATCTAGTGAGCATAGTTGTACAATTACACCCTGATGCCACTTTTTCAATAATTTTGTCATGCCATAAAAGCTTATCACCTTACTGGGTTTCCCTATGATACCCCTTAACTCAATTTCCTTTCCCTCTAGTGGAAATTTCATGAAAAGTTATTGAAAATTAAAAGCCATTGTTCCCAATGATTGTAACCATTGGACTCCTAGTACAACATCAACATCACCCATGGGTATAGAAATCATTGGAATATTCATTGCATATTCCCTCGTAGTAAGATTGATATTATGGAATTTTCCTGAGCAATTGATAGTTCCTCCATTTGCAATCATTACTTGAAACTCTAGCGTTGGATACATAAATAAATTGAGAGATTTGACTAATTTATAGTGAATGAAATTATGAGTACTACCGGAATCAATTAGGACTATTACATTTTTCTTTTTGATATATCCTTCGATATTGAGGGTTTGAGGAGTGCTATTTCCAACCAATGCATTACATGATATGGTGGGATTCAACTCTTTAGAATAAATCTCTTCTACGTTTTCATCTTGAGATGGTTCTTTTTATTGTCCTTCTTCCTCTTCACAATCTATGTATAATAATTTCTTCTCACCACACTTATGTCCCTTACTAGTTGTCACAATTAAAGCATAAACATTTTTCTTTTCTTTCCTCCAATTTTTGAGGTGTCAACCTTGTAGGTTGAGGTGTTTTAGAAGAAGGAAAATTATTCTCTCAATATATGTTAGGAGTGGTCCTTCTAGTAGCCATGGCCATATTTTTACATTCAACACTTCTCGCCACCCTGGACGCATTCTCCAATGATTTGGGTTCCCAAAGGCGAACCTCATGTTGAATGTTATCCTTTAAAGCACCTATGAATACATCAATCAAGTGCTCATATGGAATATCCCTTACCTTTATATTCAATCTTTGGAAGTTCTCAATGTGCTCCACAACTGAACCCTTTTGCTTGAGATTTATCAATTAGCTAAAGAAGGTATTTCTCCTTGTATCCTCATAGTGTGCTATCATTTCTTCCTTGAAAAGTTTCCAAGTGACAAGTGATTTGCAAGAACAAATGCATAGATACCACACAAATTGACTGGGTTCTAAATATAAAGACATAATTCGTACCTTTTATGTGTGTGGCACATCATGTATATTAAAGAACTAGTCCATCTAGAGTATCCATGTGATTGGAACCTTTCCATCAAACTTTGATCTTAGGAAAGTGGTTGGTATTCAACCCAAAGTTGGAGTTTCTCCAGTCTTGATTCATCTTCCTTGTGTCCTAATCATGAATTTCATGGGATACATTTTCACTTTCAGGTGGCCTCTCTATTATCAAATTTTTCAATCCTTCCATGATCTCCCTTTTTAAACCATCCATCTTAGTATCCATTATTGCTTCCAACTTAGCTTCAGTTGAATCCATCATCTCTTTTAGTTCATCTTTTGTTACTGCCTTCTTTTTGAAATCATTTGTGTCCCTGCGCATTTCTTAACCTTCATCAAGAGTCCAAGTAGGACTATCTGAAGGATTATTTGGAGTAGAATTTCCCTTTTTTGGTGGCATGTTGGCCGAGTATCACTGCAACGCAGAAATTATTAATTGGACTAGGTAGAGGTCCTCACAGAAAAGGGAGTGTCAGGTTGTATAGCTCTCTGATATACGTGTGGGGTCCAAAAATAGTACTCGGACCAATATCTCAGGGAACTAACTAAGGAGGCTTGACCATGCCCTTAGTCGTACTATCTGACTACCCAAGTACTAGAGAGTGATCTCCCCGAGTGTTTTTCTCGGTGTACTATAGCAATAAGACAGCCAAAAGGTTTACTCGATAAGTCTCCAGATTCTAGGGGGTCTCCCGATATATGCAAGGTACGTGGGAGCTCAAATCCATAGTAGTTTTGTCTAACACACAACCATTCAAAAGGGGCCTTCCGATATTCTCTAGGTACATGGAAGAACCACACAATTCCTGGGTTGTAGTGCTGACAAGTAACGACAGCTCCTACATTTAGAGACGTCAAAATATGTCTGTACCCAAAAATACCTAATATTCTCTCAAATTTATGTGATACTCCTTTTATCCCACTTTATTATACCTTTTGAATCACCCTAATTAAATCTTATAGTCAAAATATATGCAACTTTCCAAAAAAAAAATGCACCTTTTAAACCTTGATTTGGCGGTGGTTCTGCTAGATGATCTTTCTTCTACTGTATCTCCAAAATTTTATCCCTTCTGGGTCTGAATTTTTGAGATACGCCTTCTCTGCAATTACATAGGTCTAATAAAAATTGGATGTGCCAAGTGGAGGTTATTGTAACTTCCCCACACCTTGTTGATTTTTGTCCATTCCAAGAGAGTGTACTTGTAAAGCGTTCCAAGAGCACAATATCTAATATTTGATTCTGAAACTTTCACCAAAAATACTATAGACTATCCACTATCCAATAAAACTAATCTCACTTAATTTGGATACTCACTGAAGAATATATCATTTTTTTACCTAGAACACTTGTTTGATACTAGTTAATAGGACTACTCAGCTACCCTATCTTACATAGGGTGTATATACAAATGCAATATGACCTAGAAGATGAAATTGTTATCACAGATATCTTGATAAGTTCTCTGAATTCCCTCTGAGTTTCAAGGTTTGAAACTTCATATAAAAAAAATTATAGCAAAAATTCCATGATGTCTAAATTCAGGATGATTCAAGAACCCGATCTTACACATGATATATCTCCAAAATTATAAAGCCTCATGAGCTAAAATTTTAACCCCGGGTACCTTGATTCGTCTGATCAATATCCTCCAACTAGTTCCTTCTGAAACATTGTAGAAAAATAGTTATAGTGAAAATTCCAAGGTGTCTCAGATGCATCAATGATACCCCAAGACCTTAAGCTCTGATACCAAATGTTAAGAACCAAATATGAAAATAGCATAAAAACCTCAGAATAAGTACTCGATGCCTTGAAAAAAAGATAATTTCAGATAATAAGCCTCTCTGAGGGGGAAACCTCCTTATACACCACATAAATTTACAAATACAATATGATTCCAAATGAAAAGGTCTCCTTGGTATATATAGGAGACTAGGAGTTACAATTACAACTAATGGATTCAAGATGACATAAATAAAATAAAAATACTAATGTAATATGCCCCAATTAAGGGGTAATGTGCTAATATTTAGGGTTTAACAAAGAATTCAATGATGCATTCCAAGATGAAACACATTCTGATCAAGTTTCACTTTCTAGGGGAATAGGTTTTCAAAGAACAAAATCAAGGTAGAGTATGTTGGCACAAAAGATCATATCACATATATCTTCACCAAACCTCTTTCAAGAGATACTTGTGAGTATTTTCGATAGAAACTAGGAGTAGTTTCAGCCCCATAGTGATCTACATGGTAGTTGTTACAGTAAGATAGGGGGAGAGTAGCAGTAATCATGAAATACTTGAATTATTTTTTAATGTTTTTTATCAGATATTTACACAAGAAAGCACCATGAAGAGAAACATCAATAGAGATCAGAGGCTTATAGACAAGGGGAACAGCCCCAAGGAGAGGTCACCCTTATCCATTGATGTCAAAGGGGGAGAGAAAAATAGAGGCATGGAAACAAAGAGAAGAGGCATGAAGACATGGGGATCCAACATGAACATGAGTGTTTTCCATGTCTAAGTGTTGTGTCTAAGTGTTGCCATTAATGCCAAAGGGAGATATTGTTGAAAGATTGGTTTTCATTGATGTCAACCCTTCAACATGAAGTTAAAAGGTTGCATGTGAAGTTAACAAGTTGCATGTCAGTTGCATGTCATTAACAAGACATTATGAGTTGGCCCTAAATTAAGAAAAAGGTAAATTCTCGAAAAAAAAACAATTGATTTTAGAAAATTCTTTGATGAATCTAAAACTGACCAATAACTAAGAGCTAACTAGAGTGACACTATTCATCAACTTTATTTTATGATTACATGCATAAATGAAGAGATAACTGATAATTAAAAAAAAAACCCACAAAAACACTAAAACTTGAATTCGAGGCATCATATGAAGGAATTTGCCTCCCAAAAAGTGTTGAAATGGATTTTGATTTGATAGACTGGCGTATCTTAGGTAGTGATATGAAGGCAACAAATTTTAGTGAATGGAGAAGTTTTCAAGATCCAAGTGTAGGCAATAAAAGTTAATGCAATAGTGTCTCTCAGGTAATCCGTGAGTTGTAGAAGGGAAAAGTGCAAACATCTGCTAGAAGGAAGTGTACAGGTCACAAATATGTGAAGAAGATAAATAGAAGTATCAAAAACACCAATAGAAATAAATTATCAGTTATAGTGACATAGGTAGTGACAAATTTGTCGACATTTATATTTTAGGGTGGTTGGATGGGGCAAGGAAAGGGGGTTGTAGCCTCCTTCCGGTTGGAGCCTGTAAATTAGGGAGTTGGAGTTTCCTTCAGGTTGTAGCCTGTAAATAGGGGGTTGGAGCCTCCTTCTAGTTGTATCTAGAGAAATAGGAATTTGGTGCTTCCAATGAATGTACTCTTTGATAAATAAGAAAAACATTATGTGGTTTTTTCCCGCATTGGGTTTCCACATATGATTTTGGTGTATTGTGTTTATGTGATGTTTATGCATTGAATTATGGTGTTGTGATATATTGAATGCTAATGAGAAAGTATTGAACATTATTGGAGGCTTTATATTGTGATTAAAAGTACTAATTGTGCTTATACTGATTCACCCCCCCTCTTAGTATTCCAACAACCTACTCACACTTTTATAATAAATTTACTTTTCCTCCTCACTTCCAATTCTATGTTGGAAGTATTTACAACATCCCTTGCTACAAGGTTCTGCCACTAGCTTCTTCACTTGAGAGCTTCACTTGCTTCCTCTTCCTCTGTTACCAATCTACTAGCTGCAATGGCTACTACCATTCCTTCTACTTCTAGCTACAAACATAATATGTTTTTATCAGTTTTAATCATAAGACATTAAACCAATACCTATAAGATCTGTTTGCAGATCTTGTTTCTTCAACATCTTCTCATGATTATGCTTCTTGGTTGGGATGGTTTCAAATATGGAATAATCCAATTAGGGAAATCCAATTCCTTTTTCTACATGTATGCACAATTTTCTTTCTTTGTATCCTTTACAAAATTACAAAGAGCATTTACTCACTCTGATACCAATTGATAGTGACCCACCAGTTCAGTTACCCATAGGTGTAGAGTTATAAGTAAACTATGTTGCACCTTCAAACTTGAGTTGCTATTAGATCCTTTATATGGGACCAAAATCTCTACTCAAATAGAGATTGGAATGCTTTGTTCTTGCAACAGTCCCTACTGTACTTATCTACAACGCTCAATCTTAAGTGCTTCTCTAGTCGTGACCAATTGTTAGAACCTTGCGCTTATACTCCAAGTGTTTCTCTCGTATGTTATAATATCCTTCCCATCCACACAACCAGTGGATGCGATCAAGTTGTTATTATGTTAAGCACTTAACCCTTAGCATGAACTTCTAGTTCTCTCATTCATGTGACCAATGGCTATAACCATTGGCTAAGCTTTGTATATGTACATGTTCAATTTGGACCATTGATCCTAAATTTGATCAACAATCAATAACTATGTTCCACATTCTAAAAGGTACGATGGGCGATGTAATGTCAATCATCGATCTAGATCGCGGGTCCAGTTTGGACTGTTGATCTCACCTTTTATTATATTCCAAATTGATGACCTGGACACCATGAAACATTGAATGCTCCAGAATCTCCTCACTACATGTCGTCTCTAGAGTGGGGCTTTGACGTCATCATGACATATCTCAACATCAAGACGTCCAAATGTTTTAGCATTTCCAAAGTACCAGAACTCTCGATGGACAAGAGATGCTATCATGAGAGCCATCGATATTCTCTCCTAATGGACGATTGCATTTATCCCTCCTTGATAATGGATCACCATTGCTCTTCCATGTGTCATCTACTGTGTGGATGCCTTTACATCAGCATGATGTATGTCATCATTGGGACCTCAAAACGTTTCTCCCTTATCAACAACCCAAAAATCCTGAAGGTCATGGTCCACCGTAATGAGAATTGTTGATCTGGTGTCTTGTCCCATATCTAATCTGAGTCATTTATCTCTTCTAGACATGGATTGGTCTCTCTCTCCCTGAACTTCCTCATGCCTTCTAACTCCTGATATAAATGTCGTCTGTCGATCTAACTTCGGATTTGACAATCATATTTGTTCCAATCATGATACTGTCAGGACTTTTGTAGCCTCGAACACCTTATAAATTCCAATACCCACAGTCTGTTATAACGATGAGAAACGTCGATCTCGCATAATTATTGTCCAATTTAATCTAGGCCATCCATACTTAAGACGCAAACAAAACTTCTTGGCCAATATAATCCATGATTTGGATTCACTGTGGGGTGATTCTATGGTTATAAGTGATCCATCCTCCGTATAGTTGACATTATTTGTATCATTAATTCTTCCAGTGATGATTGATCAATGACTACTATAGATTGTTATGCGCACAAAACCTGTAACACTCGATTCTTTCCTGCACATTGTTAGGAACCAAATATCAATATAGCATAGAAAAACCTCAGAATAAGTACTCAACGCCTTGAAAAAGAGATAAATTCAGATAATAAGCCTCTTCGAGGGGGAAACCTCCTTATGCCCACATAAATGTCCTAATACAAGATGATTCCAAATGAAAATGTCTCCTTGGTATATATAGGAGACTAGGAGGTATAATTACAACTAATGGACTAAATCTGACATAAATAAAATAACATTACTAATGTAATATGCCCCAATTAAGGGGTAATGAGCCACTATTTAGGGTTTAACATGCCCCTCCCATTGAGACAAGTATTTTCTGCAACACTTGAGTAACTCTGGATGCTTGTATATAAAAGACTCATCTTCCCAAGTGGAATCTTCAGTTGGTAGTTTCCTCCATTTAATGAGATACTCTGAAATGGATCTATTCCTCAGCTGGCAAATTATTGTGTCAGTGATGGATTTAGGCTCCAATATGATTTTTCCTTCCTTGTCAAGTTCTGGAAATATAGTTTGAACTAGAATATTGTTACCTATAACCTTCTTTAAGCAAGAAACATGGAAAACTGGGTGTACTTGTGAATATGTAGGCAACTCCAATTTGTATGCCATAGTACCAATCTTTTGCAACACCTTATAAGGGCCATAGTACTTTGGTGATAATTTATTATCCCTCTTGGCTTGCTTGAGGTACATCTATTTGTATGGTTGTAGTCTTAAAACCACTCAATCCCCTACTTCAAAACTTATTTCACTACAATGTTGATATGCTTGTTGTTTCATGAGATTTTGTGCCATGGTTAGGTTGTCCTTTAATATTTGGAGAACTTGTTGTTGATGCTCGATGTGATCTTCCATTGCTTGAACCTTAAATTTTTATTTTATAGAAGAAGTGATGGAAGGAGGGTGGTATCCATAAAGTGCCATAAATGGTGTCATTTTTGTTGAAGTATGAAAGGAAGTGTTATACCACCATTCTGCCAAGGGTAACCATTTGAACCATTATGTTTGTTTATCAGAGACAAAGCGATTATGGTAGCCTTCCAAACATTTGTTCACTATCTCGGTTTGTCCATCAGATTGAGGATGATAGGATGATCTATGACCCAATTGAGTACCCAAACAAGAAAATAATTGTCCAAAAATATCCAGTGAAGATGGGATCTCTATCACTTACAATAATCTTTGGGTTGGCATGTAGATTTGAACTGTCTCCATGAATGCAGTGGAAACTGTATTGGATTTGAAGGGATGAGAGAGTGCACAAAAGTGTGTGTACTTGGTCAGTCTATCAATAATCACCATGATGACACTATTTCCTTCAAACTTCGGTAACCCTGTGATGAAATCCATGGAAACCTCCTCCTAACGCTGACTTGGGATGGATAATGATTGTAAAAGACCCGGGGTCTTAATTGTTTCCACCTTATTTTGTTGGAAAACCAAACATTCTGCCACAAACCTTTGAACATCAGTTTTATGGCCATCCAAAAAAATTCCTTCTTGACCCTATGGTAGGTTTTCAAAAATCCTGAGTGCCCTTCTACTGGAGAGGTGTGCAATTCCAATGGTACCTTTTGTTTGAGTTGGGAGTTCTTACATAAATATAAGCAATCTTTGTAGCATAGTGAATCGTTTTTCCATGTAAATGTATCTGATGCACTAGAATACTACTACAACCTTTGAATGAGAGTCTACACTTCTTTGTCATTCTTCAATTCATCCATTGCTTCTATTATCCAATTGGGTTGGATAATTGAGATAGCACAGAGAAAGGCCTCAACATCTTCATCTTTTCTTAAGAGTGCATCTGCCACAACATTTTTCTTCCCTTTTTTATAGACGATTTCAAAATCATAACTCAATATCTTGGTTATCCATTTGTGTTGTTCTTCTAAAGATAGTCTTTGTTCCAAGAATTATTTAAGACTATCATGATTTTTTTTTGACCTTGACGTGCCTACCTATTAGATAAGGATTCCATTTCTTCAATGCATGTAGTATTTCCATCATTTCATTCTCATAAATGGGTTTGTGTAAGTCGTTTCCCTTGAGTGGTTGACATTCAAAAGCCAAGGGACTTCCTTCTTTCATTAGGACAACACCAATTCCATTTCCCTAGGCATCACATTCCACATAAAGGTTTTTGTGAAGTCTGGAGTGGTCAAGACAAGAGCTTTGCACATCACCTCTTTAAGTTGTTCAAAAGATTTAGTTTCCTATGGATTCCATGAAAATGCATCCTTCTTAGTTAGTGTCGTTAAAGATGTTTCTATTCTTCCATAGTATTGAACAAACTTGCGGTAGTAACCTGTCAAACCCAAAAATCCTCTAAGATTCTTCAATGTTTTGAGAATTGGCCAGTCCATCATGGCCTTAATCTTGTTAGGGTCTACCTTGACACCTTCATGAGATACAATATGACCCAAATACTCTACCTCCTTCACTCCAAATAAACACTTAGATGGTTTGGAATATATTTGTTTCTCCTTTAGTAGTTGTAGCACCTTGTCAACATGTCACACATGATCCTCCCAAGAATTGCTATAGATTAGTATGTCATCAAAAAATACTAACACAAATTTTCGAAGGAAGGGATTGAAAATGGAATTCATCAACCCTTGGAATGTGGAAGGTGCATTTGTAAGGCCAAAAG
>JZKD02S1950822.1:257732-285611 GCA_000966675.3 Picea glauca
TGGTTGGTCTTCAACCCAAAGTTGGAGTTTCTCCATTCTTGATTCACCTTCCTTGTGTCCTCATCATGAATTTCATGGGATACATTTTCACTTTTAGGTGTCCTCTCTATTGGGACATTTTTCAATCCTTCCATGATCTCCCCTTTTAAACCATTCATCTTAGTATTTATTTCCTCAAGCTTAGCTTCCATTGAATCCAGCATCTCTTGTAGTTCATATTTTGTTACTGTCTTGTTTTATAAATCATTTATGTCCCTATGCATTTCTTCACCTTCATCAAGAGGCCAAGTATCACTTTAAACCTTGATTTTGAGGTGGTTCTGCTAGACAATCTTCCTTTTATTGTATCTCCAAAATTTTGGCCCTTCTGAGTATGAAATTTTATTTTTTATAGGTCTCTGATATTTCTTCTCTGCAATGCCATAGGTCTGATAAAAATTGGATATGCCAAGTGGAATTTACGGTAACTTCCCCACAACTTGTTGATTTTTGGCCTTTCTAGGAGATCTCACTTGTATAGTGTGACCCACACAAAATAATTGATATAAAATTCTAAAACTCATACTAGAACTACTACGGGACATCCACTATACAATGCAACTATTCTCACTCAATTTTGATACTCTAGGAAGAAGTTATGATTGTTTTACCCGGAACACCCTTTTGAGACTAGTCAATAGGACTAGTTAGACACCCTATCTTCCACAGGGTGTATATACAAATTTAAGATGAACCAGAAGCTGAAATTATTACCACATATACCTTCCTAATTTATTTGATTAGTCTTGGGATTTTAGGGTCTGAAACGTTAAAAAAAATAAAAATATAGCGAAAATTCCGCAATGACTAAATTCAAGATGATTCCAAAACCCTATCTTACAAAGGATGTATCTCTGAAAGTATAAGGCCTCAAGAGCTGAAATTTTAACCCACTGTACCTTGATCCATCTACTAAATATCATCTAAGTCATTCCTTCTGAATCGTTGTATAAAAACATTTATAGCAAAAATTCCAAGTGTCTCAGATGTAGCAGCAAAACCCCAAGACCTTGAGCTCTGATACCATATGTTAGGAACCAAATATCAATATAGCATAGAAAAAACTTAGAATAAGTACTCAATGCCTTTAAAAAGTGAGAAATTCAGATAATAAGCCTCTTCGAGGGGGTAACCTCCTTATGCCCACATAAATGTCCAAATACAAGATGATTCCAAATGAAAATATCTCCTTGGTGTATATAGGAGACTAGGAGGTATAATTACAACGAATGGACTAAAATTGACATAAATAAAATAACATTACTAATGTAATATGCCCCAATTAAGGGGTAATGAGCCACTATTTACGGCTTGACACACACAAAACTGCAAAAAGCACTCTGTGAGAGTCCAATCTAGACTTTGATATCCTACGCAGGAAACATAAATAAAAAGGAGTAGGCAATATCCACACTAACATAGAGAATTAATAAGAAAAATAATTCTTTTAATGAATCTCTATACACAATTTACATAAGGCCTCTTCTCCCTTCTGGCCTGATTTACATTCAGTTGGCCTTTGATTGGCCTGTCGGCCACACTCGACCTCTTACACACTAAATTCCCATTTCTCACTCTGTCTCTACACACACTCTTCTCTTTCAATGCCTTAAGTCTTACAAAATATACAACACAAAGATGGAATCTGATTTCGTTTAAGATCCTACTTAGACTCCACAAAATTTTCAAGGATCTATCAAATCCACAATATTCTCAAGAGATTAATCTAGGATCTCTTCTAGACCTCACAAATTCTAAGATCTTATATCATAGGCAGATTCACTTACACTTGATAAAACTCAATTAAACAAATCATATCCTATGCAATCCTTCTAGAATTTCAATAAAACATAGGAAATTAAAATAATAACAAGTTAGGGAATCAACTCCCTTGGTAAATTCAAATACCCCTAGGTCTAATCAACAAGGTTGATTTTGGAGGAAAAAATTCTCCTGCATCAAAAACAAACAAGACACAATATATGCATGGCCACATGTTATTTGGATGAATGGATTGGACTACATCATTGGACAACCATGGATTGGGTGACTATGCACAATTCACTGGAGATGGTATGTGGAATAATTCAGATGAACTGACTGCCATCCAGTGGATCTGGATGGACATAGAGGCCTCTACACATCCCATCAATATAATATACAATTCACAAAATGACCTATAGTTTTTCACTAATTTTGTATGAAACAACTCAACCCCCATGTAAAGTTGGAATAACAGTTTAACAAACTACTTTAATATTGTTCTACACAAATCACTTCTTGAGAAATTAAAATTCAACAATGAAACTTAAGAAAAAACTTAGTTGTTTTGAACACTAAATTCCAAGAATGTTGCACCTAATGATTGATTATATGAAACAGGAAATTAATATAGCCTAAAATTAGGTGTCTTTTCCTAACATCAAAATCTCCATGAAATCAAATTCCAATTGAAGTTCTTATGTTCATGTACCACAAAATTCACCTCGTGTCAAACCAAAATTTAGTGGTAATGTCCCAAATTGTTGATCTTGAAATCGAGTGGCTTCCAATAATACTTTCAGTGAAAGATATTAAATAAAAATCACCAACATTGTATCAAATAAGTTTGTTGAGTCATTTGTATCTAACCACCAACTCGAGCTCACATCAAAATTCCATTTTATCACGAGAATTATCTACTATCACTAGAATGTACTCTTACTCATTTCGTAAGGCCACAGTGAGAACATGGCTGCTCAAAATCAAAATCATGGAGAAATTTCTACCCACTTTTTTCACACCCCACCTCACACTAAGTTTCACCCAAGACTGAGACAACAAAAAGACTAAAACTCTTTACCTTAGGGGTATCTAGAGCCTAATATATTATATTTAGATAAACCCAAATAGAAGTACTAAAAATAACAAAAACAAAATGAAAATTGGAGTCAACCATTTTTTTTAAAGGACTCAAACAATAAAAAAAATAAAAATTAGGAAAACAAATATTCAAAAGTGTAAAAGCCATGGATCCAATCACTAAATAGAATTTTATCCACAATCCATTTTGCATGCCTTCCATCTAAAAGAAAATGATTTTGAAACTAAACACCTCTGATTCTTCCATGGCTCACCTAGTGTGAATACATTATGTGCTATGTAGCTAAGGGTTCCCACAATAACGGTTGCAGTGAAGGATTTCCAGTTGTGTTCAATTAGATAGGAAAGTCCAAGGTCACTGAGTTGGGCTTTGTATTCACTATCAAACATGATTTTGCTAGATTTCACATCCCAGTGGATATATATTGTTCGTTGTTGTTACTTGTGACTTATGATACTCAAGGAGAAATATAATCCCTATCACTTTTCATATATGTGTGGCACCATAAATTTTCCTCTTAGATAGTGATAGGACAATAGAAGTACACAATAGAGAAAGAGCCAGAGAAAATGTAAACATATATTATTTTTATTATTATCTCTCACAATTTGTGTTCAAAATCGTAGTTCCTCACCTTCACTGAGAAGCTTAGGTTGGTATCTAATTGAACATATACCAAACAATAATCTCACAAGATACAAATTTAGTCTAGTGGAATATTATCGTGGATGGAGCCAAACAGGTGCTACAAATTTCAAATACAAGTGGTTTCAATCTCTCTTATATTAAGGGAGTTGTAATATTATAAGCACCAATCATAATCAAATGCATACAATATAGTAGACATCAATAAAACAAAATCTACAGGTAGATATGCAAATAGATAGAGAAATCTTAATGAAGAGGAAATAGTTTAACTTGACTTATCATTGGACCACACAATGTACTAAGGTTGTCACTTCTAGTGGTATATATTGTGCTAATGAATGCAACACAAGTTCTCCCATAGATTTTAGAGAATGCAAATGTTGCATCCTTGAAGTTTCTAACTCCTCTTCAATTCAAAGAACCTTGAATTGTCTCATTTCCAATAAAGGCCTCCACAGTCATATTCCTCTTAAATTGGTTATGTCATAATAATTTTGTTTATTTTTATTCATGTTGTACATGAAATGAGTTTGAAGAATAAAATTAATTATTAATTAAAAAAAAACAATTATCAAAATTAATCATCGAAAAAGACGTAAGATGATTTGGTATTATTTTTCATAATTTAAAATTAAAATCATAACTTTAGCCACACTTCAAACTTTTTAGCTAACTTGGAAAGTATTCGAATTCCAAATATTTCCAAACTCAAAAGTGGAAAAGGTTTACCAAGGTAATGGTGGAAGGTTTCTTGAAAATATACTAGTGGAGTATCGAGGTAGGAGTGGAGGATTACAGTAACAGTGGCAGGTTACAACAAGACGATTTTTGGTAATGGTGGCAGGTCACAGTATCTGGCGGTAGAACATATATTACCTAATCAATGGAAGAAGAGGTCAAATATTTAATGATATTCAAAGATGAGGTGATATGGAAAAAAAATGGCCTCTTTGTCTCAGACGAGTAGTTAAGAAACATGACAGGCATTATCAGGGGCGTTTCAAATGACGCGATTTCTACCAAGGACAAACAAGTTGATAGATTTGAGCTAGTCCTTGGAATGAGTGTTGGGGTGAATCTCAAGGAAAATAAGGGAAGTAATGAATTTGGTTGCATTGGACTCTGACTTAGGTAAGCTAAAACACCTCTACCCCTCCTTTTTGTCCACTCTGTCTGCCTCTGATATTGTGTGTTTAAATATTTCCATGGCCACTGCCATAGTGGATATTTATGCAATTACAACTCTTGAGAGCCCCATCAGGGAGTTGGAGAGGGAGGGTGAAAATTTTGTTCTAGTTGGAAGCACGGTACTGGATGGATTAGACCAGTCTAATAATACTTCCCAGGACTGTATTGGAGATTTGGGGGTTCTCCCTGGTGCATATGGGTTGGGTAGTGAGAAGATGGGGGGGATGGAGTTGGATTCTAGAGAGAGCTCCCTGGGGGCCTTAATGGAGACTTTGGTTCCTTCATATCGAGACATAGTTATAAAGAATCCCTTAACAATTTATGAAGGGTGCTCGAAGGTCATATGTGGGAAGGAAGTAAATCCTGCTAAGGTTGATGGGCCTGAGATGATTTTCCCAAGTAGATATTTGAAGAATAATCTTTGGGTGGGTGGTCTAGGGATAAATGTTTCACCCTTAAAGATGAGAAGCACCCACAGAAAATATTTGGACAACAGAGGGGACTCAGATAAACAAGGAAGTAACATCTCTTATCAAAGGGATATTAGAGGACTCAAATCCCTAGCCAGGAAAAATAATGAAATTCCTATCACTAAATCTAAGGGGAGTTGGAGGGGCTCTTAAATGTGCCTCCCTCCAAAGATTATTGTCCTGGATTTTGTCGAATATTCTATTTTTGAAAGAAACCATGGTGGAAGAAGAAAAAGCAAGTGCCTTAGTTTCAAAACTTTTTCCTAGTAAGTATTGTTGTTCCATAGACTCTGTGGGTTTGTCTGGGGGCTTAACCCTACCATGGTTGTTCTTTCTCCTTTTGTAACTTGTGCAGGTATTCACCTTGAAGGAACTCTTCTTGAGGGAAACCAAACAGTCTCTTTTTTCAACTTTTATGGACCTTGCATAGAAAGAAAATATTTCTAGGATATTGTGGTCAATAGTGGCTTATTAGCCACTAAAAACCTTATCCTTGCAGGTGACCTAAACTTTATAGTGTCCATTAGAAAAGTGTGGGGATCCAAATAAATATTAGACCATATGGTTGAGTTTTTTAAAGGAATCTTCCATGACCATGGACTGGTTGATATTGTTCCTATTAAGTATGTTCCTACATGGTGCAACAGAAGAGGAGGGTCAAAGAGCACAGAAAAAAGACTAGATAGAGTGTTCATGTCGGAAGATATTGTCTCTTCAGTTAGGAGGTACAAATCCTAGGTTATTTATCCTTACATATCTGATCATGCTCTGGTTGTGTTGCAATTTGATGATGGACATCGACAGATAGCTTACCCTTTTAAACTAAACCCTATATGGTTGGAAGAGAAGGGTTTTATTGATTTAGTTTCTTTAGTGTGGAAGTCCACAGAGTTCGATTCATAACCTTTAGTGATGAGAATATTGGTTGGGAAAGTGAAAACTTTAAAGAACAAAGTGATTGGTTGGGATAAAGTACAAAAGAAGTTGAGGTTCCTCGAGTTAGGATCTGTAGAGGTCGAATTAGAGAATCCATACAAATCCAAATCCAATGGGAGGGAATCAGTGGATATTGACATCTATATTAAAGAGATGGAAGATATAGGGCATAAGTATCTCTTAGCTGAAGAAGAAACGTGGAGACAAAAGACCAGGGGTATTTGCCTACAACAGGGAGATCCGAATACACAATTTTTTCACCATTATGCTAGTCACAGAAAAAACCAAAATGCAATATGGGATATGAAGGATGACTTTGGCATTATTCATACTGGACAGGAAGACATCGAGGTTGAAGTTGCAAGACACTTCAAATCATTCTACGTTGATTTAGGGAAGAATACCATTGTAGATCAGTGATCTGAAAATGAAAAGGCTTGTGTCTCTTTAAAATTGCAAGTGTAAATTGTATGTTCTTGGGTAATAGGATAAAGTTACAAGGACATAAATATTAATGATTTTTTACTTAATCATGAGAAGCAAAAAAAAACATAAAAACCATCAAATTAAACACATTAACACAACAAAATGATAAATCATTTCACCCCTCTTGGGCTACATCTCTTGGTCCAGCTTCCAATGGATCATTTTCATTAATGTTGAAAGTGTCAAAAAGAGTGCTTTACAATGATTAGAATGAAAAATAGATGACTTCAATGGCTCAAGAATGTCCAAAAACCCCTAACTAGGATCTTCTTGCACCTGGTTTGGCCAAAAACTAAGTAGGAATCACTTCCTAGAAGTTTCTCCAAATTCTTTGTTGTCTCTGCTTGCCAAAATGCACCTGTGTGTGACTAACCTAGCTCACGGGTGTTTGCCGTGCCCAAAAACTCAGCACGTGCTCCATCTCGCAAATTTTGGCAAAATGTCGAACGATTAGGGGGCATAAGCGCTTTTTCCGAAGGAGGTGTCGGTCACATGGCCCATGTGGCCTGGCGCCGACCTAAAGTATAACACCTTCCCATTGGAACCTCCACGCATATAGTCATATGACAAGTGTATATGTGACCAGGTCTATCTATTAGAACCTCTGCGCTCCAGGCCTTGCGGTAATATCATATGGTCGTATGTTTAACCAAGGGTTGGGGCTAAGTCTCGACCCTTTATCTTCCCATCCAAACATTGAATCAAAATTAAATATTAGTTGTTATGTATATGGTTAATAACTAATACATAGGCGGGTTGGTGGCCTGACCTATACAGAGACTATGTCATGCTGGAGGTCCCGGGTTCGACCCCCATGGACTCCAACAATAATTTTACACCAACCAACGATGGGGTTCCATGTGGCGTCCCTTGGCTGGGCCATGTGGCACCTTCCCATTCAACCTCTGATATGCCACGTGTTGACCATCCATTAGTCCACATAACACTTTCCAAGTCAACTACCAAATCATCACTTGCCACATGTCATTATGGTACCATGCCACATCATCACTTGACAACTCATCAATTCACATCACCCTACCATGTTTCAGTACAGTCACCCTGCCACGTCTTAGTACAGTATGCAATTCAACAGTATGTACTGTACAGACTATATGGACTGTACAGTCAACACAAATTTTGCATGTTTTGCAAAGTGGACAAAACGTGATATCTCTCGCATACGACCTTCTCCTTTAAGCCTCTCCTTGCTAATGTAAAGACAAAATTCATCTCCAACTTGGAAATTGTGATCAACACGATGCTTTTCATGTCTTGTCTTGTACTTGGCTTGGCTCTTTTCCAACTGTTATTGTACTGTTTGATGCACCAACTAAATTTGTTCAATGAACTTCTTTTCTCTTTCAATGTCATAATGACCATCAATAGCAATATCGTTCCCAAAGATAAAATCTAAAGGAGATTTTGGCAAATAACCAAAACATGCCTCAAATGGAGATGTTTGAGTCGAAGAGTGCTTAGCCCGGTTGTAAGCATGATGAATGTAGTTTAGGTGCTCATCCCAAAGCTTAGGATGTTTGTTGCAATAACCACGAATAAGATGTACTTCTATTCTATTCACCACTTTTGTTTGACCATCAGTTTGTGGATGAAATGTTGTTCTCTTTTTCAGCTTGGTGTCCATGAGTGCCCATAAGCTTGACCAAAAGTTCCCAATAAATCAAGAATCTCGATAAAAAATAATGGATTTGGGAAACCCAAAATGTACCCAAACATGTTGAAAGAACATTTTTTTTGTTTGTTCAGTTGTAACCTGCTTCTTACAAGGCATCAAAATACACATTTTGTTGAAATAGTCAACCAAAACATAAAGATAATGATGATTCCTTTTAGACATAGTTAGACCTCCTACAAATTCCATGGAAATGCTTTCCCAAGGATGAGAAGGAACCGAAAATGGAGTATACAAACCCAAATTTATATTGCTAGGTTTACTTGTAGCACATAAATAACATGCTCTTACATATCTTGAAACACTTTCATTCATTTTAGGCCAATAGAAATATCTTTGCAAATTAGCCACTGGCTTGCCTACACCAAAGTGGACAACAATAAGAGAAGAATGTTCTTCCCTTATGATGTTGACTCTTTCACCTTGTGGAATACATAGCTTGCCAATATGATACAAAATCTTATCATGTACATGGTAATCCAATTCCTTAACTTGGTTAGTGTTGATATTATGGTAGCTGCGGGAGGTATTAAACCTCCACGTGTAACCCTAACAAGAATAGAATATTTTGGCAAGCAAGAAGAAACCCTAAAGCATTGGACATAACCCTAGAAGACAAGTCGGCTAAAGAAAATAATTAATATTGAGTTTTTAGCCTCCAGAAAGAGAAGTTGGCCTAGACATCTAAGGAATAGCAGTATAAATACATGATGTTGGAGCTCATTTGGACACACACAACTTGCAACTGCAAAACTTTAGTAAGTGTGCAAGTCTGGAGAGTAGTTGTAGTTGCATCTACTGCAACTAGTATTTTTGGTTTTAGGCTTGGACTTTCTCTTGGTTATGGTTTGGACTTTCTGATTGGTACATGAGCCTTGGAGAGTGGTACACTACCTTGATTGGCTTTTGGACCTATGGTTTGCTTCCAGAATTATTCTCTCTGTCAAGGTTAAGGTGCTCAGGGGTGGCTTCGGCCTATGGTTGGGTGACAATGTTGCTATGGTGACAATATTTCTATATTGTCTATGGTTAAACGAGCACACCTAATATTTTTAACAGGTTATGGGACCACACTATCTTCAGACAGTCTAATCGCTGGAATATAGATTGGGAGGATTTGCGTAGTTACAATTGTAGTTGCAGTCAAAATTTTTGTTACAACAAATAAACCCTAACCCTCGTGTCGAGGCACCTTAAGTGAAGAGATTGACCTCATTTCTGGATAGCCTGGTGTGCCCTAACCTAGCACACCTCCTAGTATTCTCAGCAAGCTAAGACATCATGTTTGTTTTTTGGTCAAAGTCAAAGGTTGACCAAGTCAAAGCAATCATGACTTACTCTATGAAGTCAAAAAACAAGTTAGAAGGTTCTTCTAACTTCAGAACATGGAAGAGAAGGATTGACCTCATCCTTGATAAGAATAAAGTGTTGAATATCATGAAAGGAAAGATCGTGGAACCACAGTTTGAAGAAGGAAAAGAGAAGGAACCTTAGAACGTTGCAGTTATGGATAAGTTCAAGGAAAATGACATCAATTCCAGGAGTATCATAGTGGACTCTATAAAATACCACTTGATACCTCATTTCTCTCATCTTGACTCATCTAAGAAGATGTACAATGCCCTAACTAATATCTTCTTATTCAAAAAAATTGGACAAGTAATGAATCTGAAGAATGAGCTTTGTGACATGAAAATGAATGATGATGAAAGCATAACATCATACTTTGTGAGAATATTTTAGTTAAAATATAAACCACAATCTATTGAAGAAATCATTTCAAGGAACCAGTAAATATTGTACTCAATAGCCTTCCCAAGACATGGGATGCATTTACCATAAGCATGAACAAAAGAAAGGAGTATCTCATATTTGAAGAACTTTGGACTTGTTGTGCACAAGAAGAATTAGAAATTAACACAAAAGAGAAATCCCAAAAGAAAACGATGATCAAGCCTTCACAACAAAATTCAATAATTTCAGGAATAAGAGGAAGTTTGGCTTAAGGAAGGAAACAGACGAAGCATCATTTGTCGAAGAAAGGGAACCCTCAAAGAAGGCCAAGTAGGATAAAACAGACTTATTCTTCTAAGTCAAGGTAACAATATTCTTCAAAGTTCTTGTACATACCATGTTTACATAGTTTTTGTACATATCTTGCATATCTATTTCTTAGAAGATAAGATGTTCAAGTGAAACAATACCTATGGAAGAATAACAAGATAAGGATTTCTATCACGAAGACCACAAGTCAAACAATACACATGAAAAGATGAAGTAAGTTGACAACCCTTGGTAACAATTCATGTGGATGCTATTATATAAGTAACAACTTCCAGATAATCCGAAATGAGAATCAAACTTGAAGAGACCCAGAAGAAGTCAAAATAGAAAGAAGTCAACAATCAAGAGGAAATTAGAAAAATACTTGTGACACTTTGCAGAAGGCAATAAGGATGCAGACGGAAGCATGGACTCTCTTAGTTGGAGGGATATGATTACAGAATTCCAAAAGAAGAGCATGCAATCATGCACGAAGCAAGTATCAAGAGGGAGCTAATACTAAATGATATGATCCATTGAGGATTATAAATTATCTCTCCATGTTCCCATTGAAAGTAGCAACCATGATAAGAAGCATGTGTTCAGAAGAAGTCTTTTTCGAAAAGAAGCATTAAAGTATCCTTGGTTTTCCATCTACATCCATGATCCAATGATGAAAGGAAGAAGTTAGAATCTTCTGGGCATGGAATCTATAGAATACTCCATGGACCCAAGAGCTAAAGAGAAACATGAGGAGGAACATGAATATTCCAAGAAAGAAAGAAAATCCAGAACAACCAGTTATTATACCGAGAATCACAAAGACTACCATCTTTGTTTGAACCCACTAAGAAGCAATCAAGAAGAACAAATGGAAGTTATGATAAAGAACAGTGTATGTAAGAAAATGTGAAAAAGACTTATGACTGGAAGCATTGAAAGATTCATAATTTCTTCTAGAAGGAGGGAGAAGACTATGACAACATCTTGTTCCAGTAAACCAAATATACCTCTTGTAGTATCCATGGATTGGAATTTACATGTAAAAGACTGTTCTTCCCAATAAATCAAGTGAGAAAGAAGCTTATACCAGAAAGAGACCCGTGTATGCATATATAAGAATACCTTGTATGGATTAAAACAAATTGATGCAGAGTATCTCATATACAGCAGAAGCATGGTGAAAACTTTCTATGACAAAGATAGTGTATCAGACTAGTTACTCAGAAGTCTGGGATGATGGATTTCTAATACATGGAAAACTCTCATGATGACAGAAGAAGTGCTACTTGGATATGTTTCAGTTTGAGCCTTGCCACAATGTCATGAGCTAGCAGGAAACATAAGTGTTGAATTCGACCATGGTATATTGTAATGATCAGAGCTATATGAAGCCTTCAGAGAAAACCAGTGTTCCATGACAGACCGAAGTACATTGAGATCAAGAATTATATTCTCCATGATGAAGTCTAGAAAAGAGAAGTGGTTCTCCAATATATCTCCACAGATGAGAAGATAGCAGATATTTTGGTAAAGCCTCTGCCCAAGATGAAAAGTTTGCGTACTCAAGAAACAAGTTGGGGTTCGTGAAGACAAATTCCTTATTGAAAAAGGAAGAGAATAATCCCAGGTTGGGAAGGAGCACTGATATGTTATTAATTTATGGATAGTCATTTTTCAGTTTGAAAAATGGTCCAAGATGAAGCAGTTCCTTTCTAGTTCAGAAAGTGGTTTGATATTTCTAACGGACATGCATTTTCCAGTTCAGAAAATGATCTAGATCAGACAGTCATTTTTGTAATGAAAATGGTCCGATAGATTTCTAATGTACCATAGAAAATGATTCCCCTTGTGGACAGTGTGGGGAAATTGTATAGGACACTCATTCTTCTTGGAAGTCACTCTAAGTAGTGGTCAATTAGAATGGTCCACCTCGTCGGCCAGTCATTCTTTCAAAGTTCATAGTTGTGAGTAGTTTCGAAGAATGGTGCATTTTGGAGGTTGGTGTAGGACGGTCATTTCCATTAGGAAATGGTTCAGATAGTCATTCCCTAGGGTAGACTCTTTCTCTCTGAGTTTCACTATGATTAGTGTTGGAGGAATGGCCTAGTTAGGTGAATTGTTTAGGTTCAACAATCAGGGATAGGCATTCTCTAGGGAAGACTCATTCTCTACAGGTTGCACTATGATTATTCCGGAGGAATGGCCTAGTTAGGTGAATGGTCCAGGCTCATAAATCAGGGACAATTATTCTTCTGTGCTTGAGAAGAACAGTCCATAGCCCATGGCTGATGTTTTACTTTCTGAGGGAATATTCTCTTCCATATCTCTCAAATGTGAGTGGAAGAATGGACCAGATGACTCATTTGATATCATGATATTGTTCTATGCAGGTTGATATCAGATGATATGATTATTGTAGAGATTGTGTGTCTCTGGATAGTAGATGTATGCTACTGTGGTGGATGTGTTCCACTGGTTGTGACTATGCATCACTAATTAAGTAGCTCGTTGCTACTAGGTGTGGTTTTGTACCACTGGATAGTAGTTGTGTACTACTATGGATATACATAGTTGTGCTCTATTGAATGGAATTGTTCTGATTTCCATGAAGACTATCAATAGTGTTGGAAATGATTATCAGCTAGATGGATAGTCAGTGTGTTGGTGGACATACATTCTCTAGGAGGAAAATGGTCTAGTACATTTATTCTTCTAGGACGTATGTCTGGATTAGAATAATAGTCCTTGTATCCCATGGTGTGGATTCCAACATCTATTGGAATAGTTATTCTTCTAGGACATATGTTCAGATTAGAAGAATGATTCTTGTATCACTCTGTGGAGTGAGTGACATATCCAACATCATGCCTAATTACTTAGATGGAGTATGAATTTGAGAGATGATATAGTTGATGTTGTTAGATGATATTGATAGTGATGATGGTGCTTGTGATTTGATCATGAGATAGCATGTGTGGCTATGATGATGTTACCCGTTGAATGACATGGTTGTGCTCAAGACCATTACCTTTAAATACCTCCCTAGCTAGGAGGGAGTGTTGATATTATGGTAGTTGCGGGAGGTATTAAACCTCCACATGTAATGCTGACAAGAATAGAATATTCTAGGAAGTAAGAAGAAACCCTAAAGCATTGGACATAACCCTAGAAGAAAAGTCAGCTAAAGAAAATAATTAATATTGAGTTTTTAGCCTCCATAAAGAGAAGTTGGCCTAGATATCTAAGGAAGAGAATTATAAATACAATATGTCAGAGCTCATTTGGACACACACAACTCACAACTACAAAAATTCAGTAAGTGCAGAAGTCTAGAGAGTAACTGTAGCTGCAGCTACTGCAACTAGTATTTTCGGTTTTAGGATTGGACTTTCTCTTGGTTATGGTTTGGAATTTATGATTGGTACGCTAGCTATGGAGAGTGGTATGCTACCTTGATTGGATTTTGGACCTATGGTTTGCTTCCAGAATTATTCTCTCTGTCAAGGTTAAGGTGCTTTGGGGTGGCTTCGACCTATGGTTGGTTGACAATATTGCTATATTGTCTATGGTTAAATGAGCACACCTATTATTTATAACAGTTAGAATGACACAAAGCTGGATAAACCTCTTTAAAATCAACATCTAGAGCATATTGTTCAACATAACTCTCATGCATGGTAGAATTATTCTTAAGAATAATTGAAGTACTAACAATAGGCCTAGAAAGCATATCAACAACTTTGTTATAAATGCCTTTCTTATAACTTATAACCAAGTGGAATTGTTGTAGAAAACCCATCCATCTGAAGTTCCTTGCTTGTTGTATCTTTGTTTGTGATTGTAAGTATTGCAATGGTTGATGATCTGTGTGAATGATAGTTTCTTTTCCCAACAAATAATGTTTCCATTTTTTCACACTTTGTACCAATGCATACAACTCCTTATCATAAGTAGGATAGTTAATCACAATACCATTAAAAGTTTCAGAATGAAAACAAATGGGCTTACCATGTTGCAACAAGACTGCTCCCATTAATTACTTGCATCTGTTTAGATCTCAAATGGTTGTCTCAAATTAGGAAGTGCAAGAACTGGAGCTGAACTAATCTTCTCCTTTAATGCATCAGAATATTTTTGTTGCTTGCATCCCCATTGGAAAACTTGCTTGATGCTTATCACTGCATGTAATGGAGCTGCAATTGAAGAGAAGTTAGAAATAAACTTTCTCCAATATTGAGTTTCTCCCAAAAAGATTCTTACCTCCGTCACATTGTTGGGCTTGGGCCAATCTAAAATGAATTTGACCTTGGAATGATCAATTTTCAGTTCTGCTCCTCCAACAATATGTCCTAAGTAAATAAGTGAGGTATTTCCAAAATCACATTTAGACATCTTCAAAAACAAATTTTCTTTCTTCAAGACATCCAAAAATTGCTTTATATGCATAACATGCTCTTCACGAGATTTTCTAAATATCAAAATGTCATCCAAGTATACAATCACACAATCATCAAGAAAATGCCTTAAAACCTCATTCATGACTCTCATGAATGTAGCAGGAGCATTACAAATCCCAAATGGAATTGCCATCCATTCAAACAAAACTTTCTTTGTTTTGAAAGTTGTCTTCCATGTATCTCCTTCAACGATCCTAATCTGATGATATCCACTTCTCAAATCCAACTTAGTAAACTACTTAACATCTTTCAATTGATCAAGCAAATCATCAACTCTAGGAAGAGGATAACGATTCTTTACCGTAATCTTGTTCAAGGATTTGAAAACTACACACATGCGTCATGTACCATCTTTCTTTGGAACTAAAAAAATTGTTGACCCACATGGCGATGTGCTTGGCATGATAAACCCTTTGTCAATCAACTCTTGGATTTTTTTTTTAATTTTAGCATTCTCCATGACTGGCATCCTGTACATACCAATGCTTGGAAGAGGACAATCTTGCTGAAATTGTATCTCATGTTGGATACCCCTTTTTGGAGGCAATCCTTTTGGTTCCTGAAACATCTCATCATATTGGTTAACAACCTCATATAAATCAGATTTCAACTTTGCATCACAACCTTGGAAAGCTTCTTTTTCAACATTGTCTTTGGGTTTGATCATCAAGAGGACGAAAATCTTACTAGCATTGACTAATCTCTTTATTTGTCCCGCATTTACAAGTGACAAATTCAACTTCTTTGTATGTGCTCTAACAATGTAATCAACTCCATTTTTAAACAAATGATATGTGTTCTCATAACGATGAAATATGGCTCTCCTATCATATAAATATGGGCTTCCCAACACAATACCGCAAATATCCAATGGAATAACATCAAGCTCTACCTCATCTATAAAGTTTGTAGTGATGGAAAATCTAAGTTTACATCTTCTTGTCACATGCAATTTGGCATTGTCACATATCCATCATAGAGGGTATGGTTTAGGATGTGGAGTAGTTTCTAATTTTAATTTCTTCAGATATGAGGTTTGCTTGAGATACAATATCAAAAAGAGTATCTATCTTGGTATTCTTTGAAATAACCCTTATGTGGAAAATCTCTATTCTTTATTTTTCATGTTGAGTTTCATTGAGGCTACTACTACTTGAAGAACTATTACTTGCAATAGAATCCTTACCTTGATAACCCATGGTTGTAATTTTTGTTTCATCTCCCGAATCAGAACCTAAATCATGTTGTGTAGTTGCAACAGTCTTTGGTTTTCCTTTGTTGTTGAACTTTTTTGGGTCTCTTTTCAAGATGAAGTTTCCAAGAATGGTCTTCATCATGTATATCTTTTGAACTGTGTTTACATGTAATTTTTTCTCCCTATTTCCTAGCTGAATCATTCTTTCTTCCATTTTCCTTGAACTTCTTCTTTCCCTTGTCTCCATGAACAAATGGTTTCTTTCTGCTCTCTTGAGGTTCATTCCTCCCTCTTGCTTCCAAATGAGTTGCATGTACACAAACTTCATCTAGACTTGTATGGTTAAACATAAGTATTGTGTGCCTCAAGTAGCTATGAAATTCTCCAATGTATTTGAGTAAAGTTTATTTAGAAGATAAATCTATACCCAAAATCAAAGCTCTTCTTCTAAATTCTTGAGTGTAGCTTTGCACACCTTTCCCTTTATCTTGTCTAAAAATTTTCCAATCCATAATAGCTTTCTGCATGTATGCTAATGGATAAAATTGTCTTTTAAGTGCAACAATAAAATCATTCCAAGAGGATAAAATTGTCTTCATGTCCTCTTGAGTTTTGGCTTCCCACCAAATGAGTGTTGCACTTTTCAATCTAAGAGAAGCAAGTTGAATATTAGTTTCATCATCTTTGATTCTTTGTATCCTACAATACACTTCAATCTAACAAATCCAGTTATCCAATTTCTCAACATTTACCTCTCCATTGTACATAGGCAATGCAAACTTAATATCAAGCTTAAGCAAAGGAGTTTGTGAAGGAATTTTACCATGTTCTTTTGGATAATTTGGAGGTGGTTGTGAAATGGTAGAAGAAGTGGAAGATGGAGATGAAGGAGGTGGAATATCACCATTCCCTCCATTTCTTTTTGGAGTTTTATCACCACTATCTTCATTACCTCTTGTAGGATTTGAGCTTTCACCTTACAACCTTGCATTTCTTTCTTGAAATAAAACTTTCACAATTTCTGTCATATCATAGAAATCTTTTCTGAAAGTTTCATCTTCTGAAGTAAGAGTTTCATGACTCTCCTCATGAGCCATACTTGGTGAATATCTCCTTGAAGCTTGAGGTGATTGTATAGTTCTCCTTCTTGAAAGTTGAGAACTTGGATCTACAAGTTGAACTTTTCCTCTTGTGAGATTCAACCTTGTAAGCATCAAAAAACAAACACTTGCAAACAATCAAAACTTAAAAAACATATGCTCTAATACCAACTTGATCTGAAAATGAAAAGGCTTGTGTTTCTTTAAAATTGCAATTGTAAATTGTATGTGCTTGGGTAATAAGATCAAGTTACAAACACATAAATCTTAATGAGTTTTTACTTAATCATGAGCAGCATAAACATACATAACAACCATCAAATTAAACACATTAACACAACAAAATGATAAAGGATTTCACCCCTCTCTTGGGCTACATCTCCTGGTCCAGCTTCCAATGGATCATTTTCAGTAATTCTCAAAGTGTCAAAAAGAGTTCTTTACAATGCTCATAATGAAAATAGATGGCTTCATTGGCTCCAGAATGTCCAAAAACCCCTAGCTGGGCTCTTCCTGCACATGCTTTGGTCAAAAACTAAGTAGGAATCACTTCTTGGAAGTTTCTCCCAATTATTTGTTGTCTCTGCTCGCCAAAACGAAATTGTGTGTGACTAACCTAGCTCATGGGCATTTCTTGTCCCCAAAAACTCAACACGTGTTCCATCCCGCAAATTCTAGAAAAATGTCGAATAGTAAGGGGGAATAAGTGCCTTTTTTGATGGAGGTGTCAGTCGCATGGCCCATGTGGCCTGGCATTGACCTAAAGTATAGTACCCGCCCATTGGAACCTCCGTGCATATAGTCATATGACAAGTGTATATGTAACTAGGGCTATCTGTTAGAACCTCCGCGCTCTGGGTCCTATGGTAAGATCGTATGGTCGTAAGTGTAACCAAGGGCTGGGGCTAAGCCCCGACCCTTTCTCCACCCAACCAAACATTGAATCAAAATTAAATATTAATTTTAATGTATATGGTTAAGAACTAATGCATAGGTGGGTTGGTGGCCCGACCTATACAGAGACTATGCCATGCCCAAGGTCCCAGGTTCGACCCCTGCGGAATTCAACAACAATTTTACACCAACAAAATATAGGGTGCCATGTGGCAGCCCCTAGATGGGCCACATGGAACCTTCCCATTCGACCTCTGATATGCCACATGTCGACCATCCATTGGTTCAGGTAACACTTGCCACGTCAACTGCCAAATCACCACTTGCCACGTGTCAGTATGGTACCATGCCACATCATCACCTAACAACTCAACAATCCATGTCACCCTACCACATGTCAGTATAGTCACCCTACCACGTGTCAGTACGGTCTGCATAGTCAGAAGTATGGACTGTATAGACTGTACAGTCAACAAAAAATTTGCTTATTTGGCAAAGTGGAAAGAACATGATATCTCTCGCATACGATGTCCATTTGATCCCATTCAAGTTGCATTGGAATTGTGAGAATGAGGCCTATGTGTGACTCTGTTTTCAAGCAATTCTGAGCACTTTGAGTTTTGAGCATATTTTGAGTCCCTGGATCAATCAGGTGAAATAATTGCAATATTATCCTAGCTTCTTCACTAAGAGAGATGTTCAGGAGCTTGAGAAACCTAGTTCTATAGAAGAAATTAAACTAGTATTGAATAGTTTTTCCAAGGACAATAGCCCTGGATCGAACGGTTGGACGGTGGAATTTTTTCTCATGTTCTTTTATTTGATAAGGATTGATGTTCTAGAAGCAGTGGAGGATTCAAGGAGATCTAGATTGATGGTATGTTCATTAAACTTGAACTTTATATCTCTTCTACCTAAGGTGGACAAGCCTTCTATCTTTGGGGACTTCAGGCCTATTGCCCTTTGCAATCTTACATACAAAATCATTGCAAAGATCATAGCAATCAGATTGAAGTTGTATCTTTCTAAGTCCTTATATTTGGAACATTTTGGTTTCTTAAAGGGGAGGCATAACTTGGATGTTGTAGGAGTAGCACAAGATTTCTTACACAACATAAAATCCAAAAAATTGAAATCCTTAGTATTAAAACTAGATCTCCAAAAGGCTTATGATTTTGTTAATTAGGATTTCCTCAGGATAGTCCTATTAAAGACTGGTATTGGACTAATGCTGAAAAACTGGATCATGAGTTGTGTAAACACAACATCCCTTTCAATTTTAGTTAATGGCGGGCCTAACTCATTCTTCAAAAGTGGTCGTGGGCTAAGACAAGCTTTCCTTTTATCACCTTTACTTTTTATTTTGGTTATGGAGGGTCTTAGTTTAATGCTCAAGTAGGCACAAGAAGATGATCCAATATTGGGGGTTAAGACCTCAAGACTACTTAATATCATTCTCTTACTATTCATGGATGATGTCTTGATCATGACCAAAGCCTTGGCTTCATACAAGGAGGTGATAGATTATCTTCTTTCCTTATTTTGTAGAGTGTCAGGTCTAATCATAAATCCTCACAAATATTCATTGCATTATTCAGGTATTGAGGATTATGAACTAGATGTTTTCAAAGCTATTTTTCCCTATAAATTTGTTGACTTGGATGTAAGTTTTCGATACCTTGGCTTTTACCTCAAGCCTAAAAATTATCGGGCAGAGGACAAGATGGATTCTACAAAAATTTGAAAGAAGGATCAGGATTTGGTGTCATCACTAGTTGTCTTTGGGTGGGAGGTATGTTCTTGTCAAAGTGGTTTTAGAAAACTTACCAGTGTTTTGGCTGGTGGTTGCAAACATTCCAATTTATGTTTTCTCTAGGATCAAAAAAATGATGTTCAGGTTTATGTGGTCGGGCTATGGGGATTTCGAATGAATTCATCTTTGAAAATGGGAATACCTTGCAAAACCTAAATCTTACGGTGGTTGGGGGTTTAATAATATGAGTTGGGCAGGCAAGGTGTTGTCACGACACAGTGGAAAGTTTCCTTGGAGATGGGCTAATTGGTTGGTTCAAAGGCAACATAATGGGAATGTTTTTGCAGAGCCCTAGATCATGAAGGTATTTTTCTATCAAATTCTCTGGATGAGTTATTTTGGAAAGGGAGCAATTCCTCAGGTTCCATCACAACATAAAATTCCTATGATGCCATAGCTTAGAATATCTAGACTCGTAGTGACAAATGGTGGCACAACTCTTTATGGAAGTGGGAATTGGATCAAAAGCTCAAAATCTTCACATGGTTGTTGATGGAGAACATGATCCTCACTTGGGATAATTTGCAAAGAAGAGGGCATCAAGGTTTGGGAATATGTGCTCTCTATCATCAAGACTTTGAATCAACCCTTCACTTGATGATACATTGCATATTTTCTCAACATGTTTGGACAAAGTTGCTAGAAGCACTTAAGATAAACTCTTGTTGTCTAGAATGGTTGGAATCTGCAAAAGATATTTAAGGATTGGTGTCTCATGCATCCTCTTTGGCACATGCCCTCAATTATTTTTTGGAAAAACTGGTTGGAAAGAAACTCAACAGTTTTTTAGGATGGTCGGGCATCTACAACCTCAATGATCCAAAGAATGATGGGCTAGTTAGGGAGAAAAAATGAGAAAAAGAAACCCCCCATTAAATATAAAACTATTCCTTTGATATTAATTGGAATATCAACAGGCTGGTTTGATGAGGTTGCACAAAGATATGGCTAGATTAGCGGAGCGGGGGGAGTTACCAGGGTAAATAGTCATACAAAGTACATGTGGATCTTGAGTTGTGGTCTAGGAACAAACACTAGAGCATAAATTTTGGGAGTGTGGGAATTGTTATCCTTGGATATTCTCTTGCATATTTATGATCTTTGGGTGGTCAGTGATTCGAAGATTATAATAGACTAGTTGAATCGAATATGCAAACTCTAGGTCTTGGGTTTGGATTTTTGGAAAGATCTGATCAAGGCCCTCTTTTCACAATTCTCTTCTTTAGATTTCTTACATACTTATAGAGACTTTAACCAGGAGAAAGACGAGCTATGCAAACAATCTTTGGAACTTCTAGAAGGAAGATTAACACATTTTCAGATGGAGGATGGGCTTGTGGGTCCATCTTTGTTCATATACCTTTATTGATGCATTTTTGTATTTACTACTATGCAAAATTAAGTTTTTTGATGGTACTCAGATCTCATGAGTGTTGTTTGGTTTGGAATTTTGTACTATGTTGGTAGCATTTTAAGTCTTATGTAGATAGGTTCGCTTGTGTCATTTCCTAGGTGGAGGTGCAGTGTTTTGTGGATGCTCCATAGATCGTCTGGGATGACTATAATCATAGTCTGTATCTTGTTTTTGGGTAGACTGTAATCACTTTGATAAAATAGTGTACTGCAAAAAGACATTATATATATACAATATATAAGAGAAATTTTTATTTTGATAAAAAAGAAGTGGAAATAAAAACATAGGATTCCATAAAAACTAGAGGTGTCACGTTATTTAAACATCCTAAATTGAGGAAAGCTTACAATTTTTCCAAATTATTGGATGCTCTTGATATTTAGATTAACTAAATTAAGCCCAATCTGATCAAGAAGAATTTGTAATTGTACCTAATGTAAGACGTGGAAATTTTAGAACTAAATATCTCTATGGCATAGAAGTGATTATTAGATTCTAGAATGGATCCTACAATTGAGTAGATTTTGGAATGTGAAAACAATTTGTTGTTGTTATTAAATATATAATTGAATTTTGTGATTAATTGTGTGAGCATACACAATTTATTTAAATGTTGCTTCAACATTAAAGTCTATTAGAAATTTCGAGCATTTTTTTTATAGGGATTTAACTATATAAATTGTTTATTTATTTACCGTTTAAATTATTTGGCAAGGGATTGAAATTTGAAAATTAAAGTTTTCACAAAATATAAAAATAGATTTAATTATGAAAGAAATGATGTTAAGAAAAATAGAAAAATAGGGAAAAAACCATAATGGATTAAACTTTTAAAGGAATAATAGAAGCAACTATTAAAATATCTTAAAAAGGTTTCAGCATAAGTATACTCAGGAATAGAGATATTGTCAACCAAATTGGAATTTTATCTCTCATTATAGAGAGTGGAGAACTTATTGCTTAGGACCCTCCACCCAACGATCCATGACACCAATAGCCACTTCACACCCTCCACCCAATGATCCATGACACCAATAGCCACTTCACACCTACCTTTATTATCTCAAGCACATCCATTAGCATGCCACTATCATGTCACATCTTACTAGCATGTCACATCTTACTAAATAGAATAAAATTTCGTTGACAAACAAACCCAAAATAAGTAAATTATGGTTTTTATTTTTCTTTGGCTACCTAGTTGTTGAATTAACTTGTCTCGGGAGGGAATTGTTAAGGATAAGGATTTACAAGATTGGAGTGTTCACTGGATATCACCAGTTAGTAAGAGATTTTTCTAAGGAGAGAGTTGAAGAGCCAATACAACATGTCCCACTAAATTTTCCATTGATAGAAATATAACACAGAGGTCGAGTTATGAAAGAAGATTGTAATGTGAGAGGAAATAGCCATGCATAGATTTGGGAGAAGATGATGGGTGAATTCATGGCATCTCCCACCATTGACAATGATAAGAGAGGGAATTGGTGTGGGAATATTATGAAGAATTAACTAGTGTCCAATGGATTTGGATTTGAACAGATAAGAGGGTTTGACATGTCAAATAAAAACATAAACTTTATAAGAGGGAAATACCTTTTACAAACACAAACACCTTTTACAATGTAGTTATGAAAAATATATTTTAATTTATTAAACATAATTTTATTTCAATAAAACATTAGTAGTAATTACATTTTAGGTTAATATATTTTTTAAATTTAACATATATATATTACTAATCTTTTAACTTTTTAACTCAACGAAACAAAAATATGGTGATCTTGGAAAGCTTTTCTTAATGTTTTTCAAGCATAGAAACAAAATTATAAAGAATTGAAGTAATGTTTTTCTTCTTCTTCATCATCATCATCATCAAATCAATGATTTTGGTCTCAAAGCATATAGGAACCATTTTAAATTGAATAAATTACATGTATCAATAAATTAGATTGCAATTGGAATATTTTAGTGTGTTAAATTAGATAATAAGAAAATTAAAAAATTAAAACTAAAATTAAGGTGATTACAAATTAAAAACAAAAACAAAACCATAAAATGTTTAACCATATAATTGAAGTAATCTCTTACCTTGTTAACGTCAGATAGAAACAAAAACAAAACCATAAAATGCGTAACCTTATTAATAAAATTAAAATATGAACTATCTTTTACCTTTACTAATAAAAAGATAAATACTTACTATAAATTATAAATAATTACCATAAGATAAATTTAAATTATAAAAAATTACACTAAATTAAAAGAATTGCAAAACATAAATATGGTTGTTTCAAATTTGTGCAGAAGTGTTCTACGTGGTTATAGGAGATTTGACAAGTTAAGGCCAGAGGGCTAGAAGATAACAAATATAATCTATATATTTTTACAGATTTTGCAGTATTGAAAATCCAAATAATTAATGTCCCAGTCATTGGCATTGTAATTGGGTATTGCAAGTGTTTAGACACCGTCATGTTTGTGATTTTGTATGATTTTCAGCCTTCCTTGGCAACTTTTTCTATGATTCCATAGGAGCATTGTTGTACACTCTTAGAAATGAAATGAATTCATGGGAAAGGCATTGGGCTTTGGCTTTGCTATAGAACTTAGAGATCTAGGATCTCGGTTTTAAAGATTTGAGTAGAAGAATTCTAATGGAATTGCGCTAATTGCAGAACTTAGAATTCATATATCTATATTCTAACAATTTTTGAGTGGAAGGATTCCTACATCTCTAGAGAATTTCAAAGAGATGGTGTCTTTAAGGTGTTTGACAACAAATTTAGAGGAACAATCATGAGGATATTGACAAGTGTGTTAATCTAATAATGTTAGATTTATCCAAAAAACTAGTTGGATAGAATGATTCTCACATCTTTATAGATTTGTGCACAATTAAGTTGTATCAAGTTGTTTGAAAACAAACTTAGTGGACATCTTCTAGTTATGTTGAATGTTCTCTCTACTCAATACCCTAAATCTTTTCAAGGGTTACAAGTTTTTAGTGTTGGTTATAATAATCTCCAAGGTGGTATCTCTAAATGGATAACAAATCTCTCTTAATTATAGATATTGGTTTTATCCAATAATAAATTAAGTGGAAGAATACCACATAATATGAGGAGACTCCTAGGATTTCAAATCCTCGAGTCTTCTCAACTTAGTGGTGATACATTATATGAGGAAGTGTTGGTTGACATTAAAGTCTTTGAGAATTCTCTAACATATGTGATACTGGCGAACACCATATTTGACTTGGTTGGCAATAATTTCATTGGAGAAATACCACAAAGTATGGGAAGTTTGACTGCCTTGCAATTGTTGAATTTATCTAGAAATTGATTGGAGGGGAAAATGCATGCATCTCTCAATGAGATATCTACTTTAGAAAAATTAGACTTTGATAAAAATAATTTGACTCGAGAGACCTCAAGAACTCTCTAAATTAACCAAGTTGACATTTTATGAATGTATTATATAACAAAGTCTGTGGGCAAATCCCAGAAGAAACATAATTTGACACTTTCAATACAACTTCATTTCAAAGGAACAAGTGCATATGTGGTTATCCTTTACAAGCATGAAATTAAACAGAAAAAGAAAAATAAAAAAAGAGAGGAGATGGAGCTTGTGCAAATATTAGTAAAGTTCAACAATAGCTAGATCATGTGGATGAACATGTCTTATTAATGGCATTAGGGTTAGGAGTAGGAATTGGATTTAGTAGAGTTGTAACATTAGTAATCATATGAGATAAAACCTTGCATTGGATGGTAACTTCAAACATAAAACTATTCTATAGAGTGTGTATAGATTCCATGAATGACCTAAACTTTTGTCCACCCACAACAATATTATCATAGTGTGTATTAAAAATTAAAATAATATATAATATTATTATGAATAAATAAATATGTAAAAAATATATATTTAATTTAGAAAAAGAGATTTCCTTTTATATTTTCACTTTTCMTTATTTTTTATTTTCATTTTCCTATCTATATTTTACACATATATTAAAMATAAAATCATTATATTTTACAATTTTCCTCTTCATCTTTTACTTCTTAGTTTGCACATGTTTTAAGAATTTTGAGTATTGTGCACAATGGAGTAACATATGTGCTAGCATAACAAACACTATATTTGATTTGTGTAACAATAATTTCATTGGAGAAATACTTCCAAGCATGAGAAGTTTGAGTGCCTTGCAATTGCTGAATTTATCTAGAGATTGATTGGAGAGAAAAATTCATACATTTGTTAGTAAGTTATTTATTTTGGAGAAATTATATTTAGTTAAAAATAATTTGAGTGGAGAAACTTCAAAAACTCTCTAAATTAACCAAGTTGACATTTTATGAATATATTATATAACAAATTATATAAGTGAATCCCAAACTAAACACAATTTGACACTTTCAATACAACTTCATTTCAAATGAAAGAGTTCCTATACCATTATCCTTTACCAGCATGCAATGAAACCAAAAAAAAAGAGAGAACAGATGAAGCTTGTGCAAATGTTAGTAAAAGCCATGGATGGCTATTGGATTTGGTGGAACATGGGTAATCATGTAAGATAAACCCTGGCATTGGACGATACCTCCGAACATAAAACTATTCTATAGAGTCTACAGATTCCATGAATAAATGACCTAAACTTTTGTCCACCCATAACATTATTATCATAGTGTGTATTAAAAATTAAAATAATATTATGAATAAACAAATATATGAAAAAATATATATTTAATGAGTACCATTAAAAAAAAGGTGTAATGAGTACCATTAAAAAAAGTGATTAGCTTTTATATTTTATATTTCTTTAGTTTTAATTGTTTATTTTCATTTTCCTGTTTACTTTATATTTTGCACATATATTAAAAATAAAATCATTGTATTTTACAATTTTCCTCTTCATCTTTTACTTCTCAGTTTCCAATGTTTGGGATTTATACAGATTTTGAAATAAATGTTCTTGGTTGAGAATGAAGTTAAAAATCAACCCATTCTTCTCAATAATTTCTCATGAGATTTAGACACGTTTTCTCAATTATTAGTCCTTGCTTTCGGCTAGGGACTATAGTATTTTTTTGGTGATCAACGATTATTGATCACCTATTAATGGGTGCATTTTGTTTTATTAGTTGGCGTATTTTGGAGTTTTTTAGAAGATTTAGTAGTGTTATGAAAAATAAGTTTATTATTTTTATTATTTTGGAAAACATATACGATTTTTATATTTTTCAATTTGGTAATTTGAATTTTCTGATTGGGTCAGGGGTTGTGATGTGAATTAATTAACCTTGGTATGTTGAAATTTTAATCACTATTTGTCAGAAATTACAAATCATTTAAAAATTCAAAATTCAAAAAATATCCGCGTATTCTAATTGTTGCAATCGAGAAGGAATTTTTGCATTCGAGTTCACTCCAGTGTGGCTATCTACATCCACACTCTACAGAAAATAGGCTACCATTTATTTCATTTGTTGCAAAAGAAAACCACGTCTCTACAACAGAGGAGGTTCCATGGGAGGGTTTTGTAATCGAGTGCCTCATTTCGAGTATTGTACTACTCTCGGCCTCTCAAATCCCCATTTGGAGTACTGTACTACTCTGGAGAGACTCAACCTTTATAATTTATCCTCAACATTATTGAAGTTCACAGAGTCTTCCATGGGAATTAGGGTCACAAGAGGAATAACATATTACATCCATTGAGATTCATTGATATTTGAACCTCGATTGGGAGAAAACAATATTTTAAGCTCTACTTCGGACATTCATAACCTTAATGTGCAACAAGTAAATATATAGTTTTTCGTACCTTAACACTTTCTTCAAAATCTAATGCAAATATTAGAGTACAGTACATTGCATTACAATTTCTTACCTTATAGTTCTCGTGTTGTCTATCTAAATCCCTCACTAGCTTACAAAACTATAACTCTACAGGAAGTCTTCCTCCTGTACAAAACTATAACTCTACAGGAAGTCTTCCTCCTATACAAAACTATAACTCTACAGGAAGTCTTCCTCCTATACAAAACTATAACTCTACAGGAAGTCTTCCTCCTGTACAAAACTGTAAAAAAAAAGGCTTCTCATGTGGTCTGTCAAAATCTCTCACTAGTTGTAACTATAACTCTGCAGGAAGTCTTTCTCCTATAAAAACCTGTAAAAACAAATGGCTTAGGTTACCTGGATATGATTCTACATTGTCATCACACTGGTAAAAAAAATGGCTTACGTTACCTGGATATGATTCTCCATTGTGAGAACATTGGTGCCTTGAAGTACTAACTGCAACATTGAGTTGAAGAGAATCCATCCAAGTTCATATGGCCCATAACAACTAGTTCATGGATTCACCAATCCAGACTCAATCCCTTTGCTCAGGCCCTGCATAAACCTTGTAAATCCTTCCTCTCCCTGTGGATGAGAGGAGTCTGTTGATTAAGGTTGGTTGTCATTGATGTCAACCCTTGAAAAACGTTCGATAGCGAATTATGGTAGCACAAAGGTTTGGGTAATGGACCCAAGGTTGTTTCATGTATAATGGTATGAGTTTTAATATATTTGAAGGTAATACTATTCTATATGGATAGTACATTTCATGCCATTTCTG
>JZKD02S1950822.1:289572-315516 GCA_000966675.3 Picea glauca
GGAACAAGAATACCAAGGCAAAAAATGTTCTACTAGTAGAATATATGAAACATAATATTCTAAGTGTGAGTCAAATGTGTGACCAAGGTCATAAAGTTACTTTCGATTCACAAAAATGCGAGATAAGAAAAGAAGGTTCAAGAAAATTGATTGCTACAGCTGCGAGAACTTCAAGCAACATATATGTATTAAGTGAAAATGGAAATGAAAAGTGTTGTCTAGGAAAGGAAGATGAAAGTTGGCTATGGAACAGAAGAATGGGTCACATACATTTTGATAACCTTGTCAAAGTCAACAGAAGAGAATCAGTCAGAGAAATGACCCGGATCATGAAACCAACCAACACTTTATGCAGGAATTGTCAACAAGGAAAGCAAATAAAGACTAGGTTCAAATCAAAGGAACATTCAACGACAAGACCACTGGAAATTGTGCATACTGATCTAGTTTTACCAACTACAACAAAGGGTTTAAAAGGTGAGAAATACTTTATTTTATTAGTTGAAGATTATACAAGAATAACTACAGTTTTCTTTCTCAAGAATAAGTCATAATATTTTGAAAACTTCAAGATATACAAGGAAATGGTTGAAAATTAAATGGATTAAAAAATCAAATGCTTGAGATATGATAATGGAGGAGAGTTCACTTCAAAAGAATTTATGAACTACTGCAGTAGTCATGGAATAAAAAGGGAATTCTTTGTTGCTAGGACACCTCAACAGAATGGAGTTGTTGAAAGAAAGAACATGACAGTACAGGAAATGGCTCAAACAATGCTAATGGATTCCAAATTGACAGATATATTTTGGACACAGGTAGTGCATACAACAATTCACATTCAAAACAGAGTAATGATAAAAAAAAAACTGAAAAAACTCCCTACGATCTATGGAAAGGAAGACCAGCAAATGTGAAGAACTTAAGATTTTTTGGAAGCAAATGCTACATCAAAAGAGAAGATGGAAAAATGGAAAATTTTGACTCTCATGTGGACAAAGGAGTACTTGTTGGTTACTCAAGTACAAGGAAAGCATACAAGTGTTACAATCTGAGATTGAACAAAGTTGTAGAAAACATCAACGTAACAATTGATGAAACATGAAGACCAGAATCAAAGGAAGAAGAAAATGAATCAATGGAACAACTTTTCGAGGAAGAAGCAGAAGATGAGAAGGAAGTAGAAGAGGAATATGAAGAGAATCTGATAGAAGCAGAAGAGAAAGTTCAGCAAGTTCCTCCAAAGACACCTAGTAGACAAGTATATAAGAATCATTCTTCAAATCAGATTATAGGAAACAAAGATGTGGTAATTGAGACTAGAAGAAGGATCCGTTCACTAGAACAAACACACCTAGCACTCACATCTACGATTGAACCAACCTATTTTGAAGAGACCAACAAGGATGAATTTTGGAACAAGGCCATTAATGAATAATTGGATCAAATAGAGAAAAATGACACTTGGGAATTCGTTCCAAGACCAAATGATAAAAACGTGATCAGCACAAAGTGGGTATACAAGAATAAATTGAATGAAGATGGACATGTTACAAGGAACAAAGCTATATTGGTATGTAAAGGATATGCACAAGTTGAAGGGGTCGAATTTGAAGAGACATTTGCCCTGGTTGCCAAAATGGAAGCAATCTGATTGCTTTTAGCTTATGCATGCTCCAAAAATATCAAAGTGTATCAGATGGATGTAAAATCATCTTTTCTAAATGGGTAAATTGAAGAAGAAGTCTACATTGAACAATCAAAAGGATTTCAGTTGTCAAAGAATGCAGGTTATGTGTGTAAATTAAAGAAGGCCTTGTATGGTCTAAAACAAGTTCCTAGAGCATGGTACTCTAGACTGGATAAATATCTACATCAAGCAGGGTTCAGAAAAGGAAGTGCAGACAACAACCTCTACATCAAGGTAAGTCAAGGTAATATTTTATTAATTGAAGTTTATGTTGATGATATTATTTTTGGTAGTGATGATGACGGGTTAAGCCAGAAATTTGCAAAGGATATGCAGAATGAATTTGAAATGTCATTACTTGGATAACTATCCTTCTTTCTAGGACTTCAGATACGTCAAAGAAACCAAGTATATCAAAGAAATGCTAAAGAGGTTCGGAATGGAAGATTGTAAACCAGTTATCACTCCCATGCAAACCAATTGCAAGTTAAGCAAAGATGATGATTCAAATTCTACATATCAGAGGCAATACAGGTCAATGATTGGCAGCCTACTATATGTGACAGCATCCAGACCAGATTTAATTTAGGTAGTTGGACAAGTGGCACGATTTCAAGAAGCACCAAAGGAATCATATGTATTAGCAGTGAAGAGAATTTTCAGATATATCAAAGGAACAAAAGAGTTTGGATTATGGTATCCAAAAGGAAAGGATCTATCTCTTATTGCCTACACAGATGCAGATTGGGTAGGTTGTATTGATGACCAACGAAGCACCAGTGGAGCAACGTTCTACTTGGGTGAGTGTTTAGTATCATGGATAAGCAAGAAACAATCATCAGTATCTCTATCTACAGCCAAGGTAGAGTATATTGCAGCAGCAACATGTTGTACACAGGTTCTTTGGATGAAACAAACTTTGACAGATATATAGGTTGAGTATGATGAGCACATTCCAATCTATTGTGATAATAAAAGCTCCATTAGTATCTCAAAGAACCCAGTGATGCACTCCAAGACGAAGAACATTCCAATCAAGTATCACTTTCTACGGGAACAGGTTGCAGAAAAGAACATCAAAGTTGAGTATTTGGGAAAAAACGAACAAGTGGCGGACATCTTTACAAAACCACTTCCACGGGAATCCTTTGAGTATCTTCGCCAAAGACTCAGAGTTATTTCTACTCCAAAATGAATGATTTTGAATTCTTATCTTATATGTCTTAGATGTACATGAGGAAGCACCATAAAGAGGACAGTTCAGTCAGGGGGAGCAGCCCTAGATGGAAAGATACATTTTCCATTGATGACAAAGGGAGAGAGATTCATCATATGAAAAGGATAGAAGCATGGTTCCAGGGGGAGAAATGGTCACAGAGATGCAGAGGATAGAGGCATGTTTTTAGGGGGAGCATGAGTGATATGACTTCAATATTGTATGACATAATTTCAATATTGTATCAGAGTGTTGCCATCAATGCCAAAGGGAGATATTGTTGATTAAGGTTGGTTGTCATTGATGTCAACCCTTGAAGAAAGTTTGGTAGCTTATTCTAGTAGCACAAAGGTTTGGGTAATGGACCCAAGGTTTTTTCATGTATAATGGTATGAGTTTTAATATATTTGAAGGTAATACTATTCTATATGGATAGTACATGTCATGCCATTTCTTGTGGTATGTGGAATGTCACATAACTCCTCACGGTTTGAGAGTTATGGCCTTACGAAGTCGGAGGACCCTCATATGTTGTCTTGAAGCCCCAAAAGTCAAAGAAGTCAAAGAGCTTACAAATAATAAATTATTATTTAAATGATAAAGTAAAGTGACAAAGTCAAGAAGGATTATTTAAATAATAAAGCGAAGTGAAAAAATCAAAGAAGATTATTTAAATGATAAAGTGAGGTGACAATGTCAAGGAGTAATATTTAAATGATAAAGTAATGGAGAACTTTCTAATCATGGAAATTGGTTAACCCTAAAAATGAGGAAAATAGGTTAAGTGACCTAGAAATGGGTTAAGTGACCTAGAAATGGGTTAAGTGGCCTAGAAGATGGAGAGTATAAATAAGAGGCAAGGCTCTCTCATTTTACATAACACTTTAGCATAATGAATATATATAGGTGACTAAGGTAAACAAATGATATCTAAGCCAGATTTCAGAGGGAAGGTGAAGAAAAGAGGGCCAGAATTCAAGGGAGGATAATTTTTTTTGATGATGCTTTCTAAGGTATGTTATTTACAGGTCATCTCACCATTTTCACAATAAATTGTTTTATAGAATTATTTCGACCATGAGATTGATAGGCCAATGAGGAAACATATCCAAGTATATTTGATCAGAAATTCATCTCGTGGGTCCTTTATTTTTGGAGTTACATTCCGTGGAAAATAGGGTTTGTGGCTAGTCCTGAAACTAGTCTAAAACATGTGTTTCGGGTAAAAAAGTCATAACTTATTCATAAAATATCTAAATTTAGTAAGAGAAAATGTGTTGGTTAGAGTACAATTTGTATTATGTTTTGTAATAGTTTCATATTGATTCAACAAATATTTCGTGTGAGGCACGCTCTACAAGGTCGCTCTCTAGAATAAGCCAGAATTCAGCAAGGTATGCCATTTTTTCTATAACTCCTTTTTTGAGAGGTTCCAAGTAGTGACACCTAGAGGAATTGCAGAAAATAAAATGAAGAACATTATGTATTAGTTTCATATCTGTATTCATTACAGGTAGATAGTTATTATTATTTCAAGTTAGGTTTGTTGACTAATCCAAAACTAGTCATGTGAGACTAAAGAAAAGTTTGATGAAAATGCTAGTCTCTTGTTGTTAAAGTTAAGAAAGGTTTGCAGGTATGTGATCATATAAACCAGGTCTATTACAGAGTTACAAACAATATTTGGATGATTATATTGATGAGGGATTTTGTTTGAGGTACATGGTTGAGACAAGTAGTTGATGAGTTGGCACATACATGAGGTGTATAGTTGATCATGTTGGTGCATATTGATGAGTCATAATTGATGATTAATTGAAAAATGATTGGTACATACTTGGTACATGGTTGGATGCACTTTTTTATGGTACATGTTGTTTGGTACAGGTTGGTGCATGGTTGATGCACTTGTTTATGGTACAGGTTGATTATAGGTTGAGGTACAGGTTGATGCATGGTTTAGGTTTATTGGTACAGGTTTACAATGGTATATCTCACAGTGATAGAGTGACAGTGGTTCCATCATTCTACTTCTACTTCAGGGAGGTTGGATGGGGCAAGGAGAGGTGGTTGTAGCCACCTTCCAATTGTAGTCATAGAACATAGGGGGTTGTAGCCTCCTTCTGGTTGTAGTTAGAGAATAGGGGAATTGGAGCTTCTTTCAGGTTGTAGCCTAAGAAACAAGGGGGTTGGATCCTCCTTCCAGTTGTAGCTAGAAATCAAAGGAAGTTGGTGCTTCCAATGAATGTAATTCTTCAATACATATAAGAAAAAACATTCTATGGTTTTCTCCTACTTTGGGTTTCCACGTAAAACAACGGTGTACTGTGTATGTGTATGATTGTTCATGTGTTCATTGCTTATTTACTCTGCAGTTATTGGATGATAATGCTACATTGATATAACACTTGGATTATATGGTTAAAAATGATTAAATTGCTCTATTAAATATTCACCCCCCCTCTCAGTAATCCAACAGAGCCATAGCCTCGTCATATTGTGTTCTTGGTTGTTCAAGACCAAACTTACTCCCTTTTCTCATGCCCTCCATAAACCTTGTAAACCCCTCCTTGTCATGTGGATGAGAGGATTCATTGCTAGATAAATAGGATCGCAAAACAATAAAATAAAACAAATGCGAAATAAAACACAAAAGATACACAATACAATAGAGACACAGATATATGTGGTTCACCCAATGTGGGATACATACATCATAGAAATTTTCAGGTCCTTCCTTTATTATTGTCCAACAAAATGAAGGAAACAACCTACAACAAACCCACTGTAACTTTTTCTTCTTTCTCTCATATTCTCCTCTCTCATAATACAATATTCATAATGATACATAGCCACAATACAATTCCCTCATAAAAAAGGGTTTCCTTCTAGGGAAAAATACCCTAACAGAACTTCTACCGTCAAATTTGTGACCTTATAATGAACGGTCCATATTTACTATGAAATTACAATATACATATACAAGGAATTTTTTCCTTCAGGTAATGTTGTCCCCCGAACCCCCACTAGGGGCTCGCTTTCCCCCAGACCCCCAGCTGGGGGGATGAGCCCCTCAGACCCCACGGGGGGGGAAATCCCCCTGCGTGGAGGGGTGTATAGTATTATGGGTTGTACATTCATCATGGGGTATAAACACGACTGAAAACAAATACCTTTGAAACAGGAAAATAATCAGGGTCCTCAACCAACAATCTCCCACTTGGAGACTGATCACAACAACTCCACTATTGTTGTACCTATTGGACTATACTCCACCTTGGACCTAGAAAATTTCTTATCTTCACCTTCATGCTTGAAGAACAACTGAAACTAATCCGGAACTCAATTTCTCATTGGTTACTCCCTTTGTTAACATTTCTCGGAGACTCTGGCTAGTATGTATCTTTTCCAACTTCAAATGTCCATTTTCCTAGATGGATCATATTAAGTGGTACCTAATGTGTATATGCTTAGTGTTTGAATGGAAGGATGAGTTATTTTCAAGATGAATGGCACTCTCACTATCATAGTACAACCTGCTATTCTCCTGCTTCTTTCCCAATTCCTCCATAAACCTCTATAACCAAATTATTTATTTACTAGCCTATGTAGCAACAACATACTCTGATTTTGTTGTTGAAAGTGAAACAACCTTTTGCAGTTTCAAAATCCAAATTATGTTTGTTCCACCTACAATAAAAACATACCCTATGGTCCTCTTCCTGCTATATTTATCACCTTCCATATCTTAATCAACATATCCCTGTAGAACAGTGTCTGAACCTCCAAAACATAATGCATGAGTAGAAGTACCTCTCAAATACCTGAGAATCCACTTTAATTCCTCCCAATGTTATTTACTTGGATTGTTCATATATCGTTGGTGCATAATTGATCAGACCAGGGTCCTTCTCAGGTTACCAACAAAAGGTACTGAAGTAGTCTAGAGCACTGGCATTTTCATGTTCCTTGAAGGGAAGAAGTCTCACCCGAAGTGCAACCAAGACAAGGAAGATAGGGAAGAGTAAGAAGAATACTTAGACAAATCAATACTATCTCAGGATCATTGTTAGTCTTGCGTAAGATAGATTAAAACCGGAATTGTCTGAACATTCCTAACCCAAATTAAAGAAAACAAAGTTGTGTTGCATTCATAAAGAAGCTATGTCCAATCAAGTATATCTGACATAAAGATAGTACGAAGCAACATTCAAGATATTCAGAAGCTAAACAGATATATAATTCCAAATTTTGGGTCTCTCTTTGTATTAACATCATATGGTTCTTCTCAATTACATGGTTCGACTAAGTTACAGACACATCTCGGTCATGCCAAAGCTAATAGAAAAACACTATACTACTGAGAGACAAGGTTATCCCAAACCATTGCTCTTTCAACCTTACAATAGGACATGACTCTGTTATAGCCTTGGTCTGGTTCCAAACCCAAACTCTAGAACTCTATCTAAATTTTACCCAAAATGGACAATAACAACACAGAACTCGAACCAATTCCAATAACCATTGATTAGAGAGGATCAACCCTTTACAATCACATTCCTCCCGTATATATAAGCCAATTGGGATCTTTAGGTTTGAGACTTCAAATGCTTTATTTTCTTGTTCAGTTGTAACTTATTTCTTCAGGATGGTGTTGCGTTGTACTTCCAACCATTTTCGGTTTCTTTCTTCATTCTGTTCTCCATCTCCTCTGTGACTTACACAACTTATGGTTACCAAAATTGGGGTTGTATCATTCCTTGCACAACTTCTAATCAACAAAAAAAATGACCCAACAGGCTCTGATCACAATCCTTGACTCATCCTCGATTCAAATCCTTGGTTCTTTCATGGTCTCTGGATTGGCCTATTGCTTTCCTTTGTATTTTGTCTTTGCTTTGCTTCTAGATTCTACTTGAGTTCTTTACTTTTCTTCTTCTTCAAACGAAGGGGCCAACTTCGGGACCAATTATAGAGCTCTCTTCCTTACTCCTTGGAAATTGATGACTTTGTCCTGCCACTTTCTGGCAAGGAGTGAAGCTTCATCCACGAACTGTTAAGTTGCATCTGTACTGCATTCCTTAGGTTTAGACACAACCAGAGAGTTCCACTCTGAGTTAGCTGTAGAATCTATCCGATGCATGTATAGATAGGTTTTCTTAATGATAGGAAGAAACTCCCATAGCTCTTTATTAGCTACTGATTGTGCTTCGAATAAGGCATTTAGCTTGTTGTCATCTTGTTGGATCTTGTCAAATTTTTATTGTTGCTCCAGTGGATCCAGGGTGATAGCAACTTCTTCATTGAGCGACTATATCTTCGTGCACAAGTCCTCCAGAGTTTGGTTGTGTCATGAAATAATACCCATCCAGTCGCTAACTTCTCGAAAGATCTTTGTTCATTTTGCAGTTTGTTTTTGCAAGGTTTCTCTTGCGTTATTCCCTTCAAGCATGGCTCTCTCCATTTTCTCTTGAAGCTTTCAGGGTTGTTGTTCTTCTTCATGCTGACTCTCTTGCAACTATGCTTCCAGGTTCTCTATGCAAATGGCCAGCTCTGACCATGCTACCTGGAGTAGCTTGATATGTTTCACAGGCTCACCTACTACACTGGATTCAGGCAGCTGTGGTGTTGTCCTTGGGATCATTGTCCAGGCTTCTGCAAGCTTTTCCTGGAGATTTTCCACTTTTTTCTTTGCCTGGATCTTTACGTACTCCTCTTGCATCTGGCGTGCTTGTGTGAGGAGTGCTTCCTTCTTACAAAAATATACTTCCCCTTCGGCCTGCTAGAGCCTCTGTTCCAGTTGATCAGTTGAGGCTCTGATCATCCCTACTAGTTGTGTTGTTGTCCATTGAGCGAGGTCACTAAAAGAAGTAGTGACATCCCTAGGTACTTGGACCTGCAGTGGGAGTCCACTGGTCATTGAGTGTTTTGAAGGTATCTCCACCTCTTCCTCCCCTGTATATGGACCTTTCAGTTGTTGCATAAGTCTCACCCTCACCATTGATTGAAGGAATGGGAGCATATATGTTTTTGTCAGGCAGAGATGCACCAACTCTACGCACTGTTGTGGATTCTGGAGTACTAGTGCCAGTTTATCTTGCAACGATGTTGTGCTCCATCCTGACGTAGTTCCAAGTTCCTTCTGAACCTCTTGTACTTTTGCCTCTTTCTAGACCATGGTTTCTGTGGATGCCACTCTCAACATTGACTATTGAGAGAGGGCATTGAGTTCTTGGGGCTTGTGTTATTTGCACAATTTGACTCTTTGTTGAAGGTGTAGTGTCCTGAATAGGCACAAATGGAACAAGTGATTGGCTCAAGACTTCAGGGGTCAGACCAGTGAGTTCTGGTACATGCTCGGGTAGGTTGGGGGGGTCCAACTGCATGGGATCAGGTACAGTGGTTTGGGGTTGTATGGCTGTTTCTTGCGGTGATGATGGGGGTTGTGGGGGTGATGGGGGTTGTTCAATGATTATGGTGGTGGATGCAGTGATATCTAGTTCGGGATCATCCTGGATGTCAATCATTGTTTGGGCCGCTTGAGTGGTTGCTCGGGTACGAGGTATGGTCGATGAGATTGGTTGAGGATTTAGAATCTTCACCAGGGAGAGCCATGTCATGGGTTTCTTAACTAAAGGGTCTCTAATGAAAGAAACATTAAGGATTTCATTGACATCTTTACCTAACATCACAGCTTGCTCCGGAAGTTGCGGGAACATGGGAAACATCCTCTTCTTGCATTCCATAGGTTGCATCTCCTCATCCTCTTTTGATTCTGTATGCATCGAGACATCTTGCTTTTTCTCCTCTGGGCCCGAGCTCGACCCTACTCCTGCTTCATGTCACTTTTTCTTTAGAATCTCCGTAGGTAGGAGGTAGTGCATCCCCCACTTGTGTAGGTTGTGTTTCACTCCTGGCCATGACATCACTTCCTTGTCAAGGGCCTCTTCGTCTATATAGAATGGAAGCATCCAGGAGTGGAAGTCTTCATCTTCGACATGCCTAGGACAAAAAAATGTGTGGTGGAGATTCAACCTAAATGCAATGTTCCTCATGTTCAGGTTGAGCAGCTCATGTGGTACACACAACCTCTAAGTTGCGTCTAGTAGCTGGTTGTACCACTTCAAGAACGTTGCATTGTTAAAAACTGTGTTCTCTGAGTCTGACCTTGAGTTCCAAGGCTCGAACATCTTTGCTAAGAAGCCCTTATCCGTAGGTGATAGTGGTATTCCTAATGTTGGCGTCCACTTAAGCATGGCGAATGTAATGACAAAGTATCCATAGGTGAAGGTTCTACCCTTCTCTTGAGCTTCCTCACACGCTACTAGGATTTCTTCTGGTAGATAGCTACACCAATTGAATACCGCTCCATTGGCACAAAAATCCACCACTAACAAGGCATCCAACATGCACTTTCCGTTGTAATAGGACCGCATCACCTTGCTAGAAATCACATAGCAAGTTGTTCTGACCATCTATGTTAAAATGGGGTCAATCTTAGTTGTGCATCCCCCTCTCTATGTATGAAATATTTCATACAAAATGGGTTCTTCCTTTGTCTTCCCATGCTTACTGGGGCCTTGGAACCCTTTTGATACATCCTCTCCTTTGGGGGATAGGCCTGTGATTTGATGGATATCCTCTGCATGAATCAGATACCATCGATCGAGCCATAAGCTCATATCATGCACTCGACTGATGAGGAACTTGGTACACCACGCAACCTCACCAGTAGTGTTGAAAACTGGTAAGTCTCGAAGATTTATAATGTTGGAATTGAAGAGATCGATAAAATATGGCTTCAACATGGACTGAATCACTCCCAGCTCATCTGGAGCCACATCCCAGAACATGTCGATGTTCATCTATGGAAATAATTCCTGGTCTATCAGGTCGAGGTAGAGGAGCTTCACTTGCTCAAACTTCCCTTTGAGGTCACCCATGACCTCAACCCAGGGATCACATGGCTCATATGGAAATGCTTCTTTGGAGATTGAACTCTGGCTTCCTATAGCTCTCGACATCATTTCTCTAGACTACTAAAAGACTTAGACCAACTGTACTAGCTTCAAGGTTGCGACTGAGAGAATTTTGCAAGTGCTACGACAATTCAAAAATCTCAAAACACAAAATAGAAAACAATAAGTCTTATGTTGAATTCACCCATACTTATACTCAGGCTAGCTGGTGGGTTCTATCATTAATCCTAAGGCCACTCATGATTAATCCTATAGACACAACCTGGAGATGAGTTGTCTGACGAGACTATTAAAGGGGTAAATTTATCGGGTGATTCTGGCATTTACTGAACAAGTGGATAGGGAGGAGACCAACCTCATGCCTTATCGTTTGAAAGGTTGAGAATCCTGATGTGAATACCGATGGCATATTCGTGTATCATGGATGTATGGCTTAACAGAATTTCGGGTGACTTATTGTAGCGATCATAAAGGCTATGACTAGATAGGGTGCGTGTGACACATGGATTGAGATTTAGTTCGGATTTTCTCTCCCTCCAACCACAATGGGGTCCCCGTCATATTCAATGACTACATTTAATGTACTCATGGCTCTTATGATCTTGTGTTGCTAAGTAATCAGTTCTACACCAAAGTAATGCTTAGACTGAAAAAAATGAAATACATGTCGCGGCGAAACAATGCACACTCCGACTTTATTAACTGAATTTAAAGAAATTACAAAAATTCAAATCTAGCTACTATACATGCTCCTTTGGATTGGAGAAACAGTCCTTTATCTCAGTCTTGATAAATATAGGGTTTCAAGCGAGCGCCATTCACCCATCCTGGCCGAAGTATACCATTCAATTGCGCTAGTCTGACTGTGCTAGAGTGTCGAAACTTCGCAACTATAAATGGGCCCAACCAATGCATTCACAACTTGCCTAGATGTTTCTGGTATCGACTTCCGTAAAGTAGGACGATATCTCCTTGCACAAATGTTTTGGCCTTAATATTTTTGTCATGCGAGGCCTTATGTCTAGCTTTCTCAATCGTTTGATGGAATTCTGCTAAAATACTGGTCTCATCGAGTTCTTTCTATTATGTAACCCTCTGTGCAACTGATTCATCCTATGACATATGTGTAACATGTGTGACATAGAGACTAGGGGTAATGAATTTTGCAGGTACCACAACTTCTTTCCCATAGACTAGCTGAAATAAAGTATACTTGTGAAGTTTCTTCATGGTCGTCTTGTAAGCCCACAAAACTGATGGGACTTTTTCATCCCAATCTTCCCTATTTGCGCAACAAACCTTTGTCAACCCTCTTTCCAGAATCTTGTTAAATGCCTCCACTGTGCCATTGGCTTGTGGATGGTAGGGGTTTCTTTTATGATGTTGGAATAGGAAATATGTCATAAGATTTTCTATTGTACTACTGATAAAATGACCACCCTAATCATCGGTCAGACTCCTAGGACATCCAAACCAAGTGATAATGTTTTCAAAGATAAATCTAGCAGCAATATCGGTCAAACAATCCTAAACAAATGCTTCCTCGGCCCATCGTGTCAGGTAATCGGTTGCAGTGATAATATACCTGGCCTTTGAGTGCATAGTTGTGGGGTTGATTAGTCCAATAAAATCAACTGCCCACTTCTCAAATTCTTTTAGATCTCAAACTGGATGAAGAGGAAATTTGTCTCGTCATGGTGGCTTACCTACTCTCTGGAAAACATTAGAATATCTAGCATACTCCTTCACATATTTGAAGAGTGTGGCTCACCATAATCCATCTTGGAGGACTTTTTGTGCAGTGGCCTTTCCTCTGACATGGCCTCTCGCAACTCCACTGTGTAACTCCCATAGGATGTCTTGTCTTTCATGGTCCAAAACACACCTCCTGAGGATACTGTCTAGGCCCAACTTATACAATTGCCCTGTGATAAATTGATAGTCTGCTTCTCGAACCACCATATGGAATTTCTGAGTTGCGGAGTACATTTCTGGGTAGGCCCTTGTACTTAGGAAAACAGTTATGTCTTCTAGGTATTCTAGTATGGCCTCAACTCGGAACAGGTATGCATCTGGGATTTGATCATCGATTGCTCTGCCACTCTCCCCTAACTCCAATTTGGACAAGTGATCTGGACCCATGTTGCATATTTCAGGTTTGATGATCACCTCAAATGAAAATTCCTGAAACAATAACAACCATCGACAAATTATTCCTTCCAAGACAGGCTTGTTAACTAGATATTTTAACGTAGAATGATCAGTGAAAATTTTAAAATGAGAGCCTAACAAGTAATGTCTAAACTTCTGTAGAGAATAAATCATAGTCAAACCCTCCCTTTCTGTGGTTGTATAGTTGCGTTCAACTTGCAATAGCTTCCTGTTAGAAAAATAAATGGGATGATCTATATTTCCATTTCCTGGTTGCACCAAGATAGTTCCCAGGCAAATACCTTATGCATCCACGTGCACATGAAATTCCTTTTACCAATTTGGAAATATCAAAATACATGTTGTGCAGAGATTTTCCTTTAGGATGTCAAACGCTCGATCACACTCTAGTTTCCACTAGAAAAAATCATAATTCTTTAGTAGATTTTCCAAGGGTGAAGTAATATTCGCATACCTTTTGATGAACTTGCGATAGTGATCCAGGTGGATATTGGTGGCCACCCACCTATTCCAACTGGCTACTTTTGTCAGTTTTTTAGTTCATCATGTTCTTCTGTACTTACTTGTAATTGTGGGTTCTACACTTCTGGGGATGTCTAAATCCCTACATATCTTCAAGGGGGATACTGGTGGCCTCCCACCTAATTCAGCTGGCTTATTTTGTATGTTTTCATGTCAGCACATCTTGTTGTACTTTCAGTGCTGTTTTGGGGCCCTAAACATTGTTTTTTTGGCTCGCCACACTTAAACTATAGAAAAGTCAAATTTTGATGGAGGAATGTGTATTTCTTTGAAATACCTTTCCACCGGGCTATCACACGCCTAAAACATAGATCGTATGCAAAAGTTATGACCATGGGAATTTAATGTACTAACTTACCCAAACGGGGCCCACATGACTTTTGGCGTTTCACCTCCTAGGGTTGGGTTTTTGGATATCTAGGATTTTGGCATTCCTCTTTAACATAAAAAGCTTGTCAGAGCCTCATTGTAATCATCTTCTTGCAAATGAGTGTAGTTTTCACATCTCTTCTCAGAGATAAAACTTCCACCATTCTAGCGAGTCTTGCACTCTGTATTTTTACAGTCTCTTTACAATTCTTTCATTAATAGAAATCAAGTATTGTTGTATTTCTCTATTTTTGGAAATTTTCATGAGTGTTTCATTGTAATATATCTACTTTCATTTCGATCCAAACATAATTTGGATCAGTGGTATCAGAGAAAGATTATCTTGATCGTTTTCAGCACATGTCTCCAACGAGGTCCGAGTATAGTCAGTTGGGTCTCGATTTTATCTCTCTTGAGGAAAATCACTCTCGCATGGCCAAGAAACCCTTGATGGTGGAATAAAATAAAAATGATGGAGCAAAATATTATGTTAACCTGTTGCTTGAGAAATCTCTCGTGCGACAGAGGGATGGAATGATGGATAAATTTGCACACATCCATCAATACCTGCCGATAGAAACATGCACATCTTCATCAAGTGGCCATTTTGGAGGAACCTCATCCTTCAAGGTACAAGTTAATTTTTATATTCCCATATTTGAAGGTTAGATAGATGCGGATTCCCTAGAAAAATGGTTAAATCTATTAGAAGTTTATTTCTCTGTTCAAAATTTTTCTGACAGGGAAAATATCACCTTCGCACTCCTCAAGGCTCTCCCATGTGTCAAAAATTGGAGGGAAAATTACTGGGAGAAAAGTTCCACAAAGGAATATGGAATATATGGGGCTGATCCCACTTGGTATTTTTTTGTGGATGCGGTCAAAGAATAGTACTATCCTGTTGATAATTATGAAGATGGGTACATGAGATGGACCACACTGTGACAAGAGAAGAGACAAATAGTGTCGGAGTTCACAAATACTTTCCATACCTTGCACACCAAGCTGGGTATCAAAGACTCCGAGCGACATGTGGTTCTGAAATATCATGGGGATATACATAGGTACATCCAAAATGAAATGGATTTCCTAACCATCTCATCATTAGGAGTTGCCTATCGATATGCTGTCAAAATAGAGCAGAAATTTAGGCACCAAAAAAAATGGGAATTCGGGTCTGTAAATTTGCTACAACCAAAGCATGGTAAGGAAGGCACTAACCAACAACCTCCAAACAACCATTCCAAGACACAAGACAAGAAGGGTAAAGGAAAGACAAATAATGACACTGGGAAGTGGTGTGACTTCCACAAAATCCCCTGGCACAACACTGATGAATGTTGCTCGAAGTTGTCATTGGTGACCAAGGTTAAAGACATGAAGCCGAAACCTAATTAGAAATCTAATCTAAAAAATATTGAAAACAGGAAGATCATAGAAACAGACCCAAGTTCCATTGTCACACCCACAACAATTCAACCAAAAGAATAAGTATATCCTAAAGATGGGAAGTGCCTCTTCCATTCACAGATGTGGGTGAAGGAGACCCCGATGCATTTCATTGTTGATAACGGCAGCCAAAAGAACCTCATCTCAGCTAAGACCATCAATCAGTTGTGTTTATCAACAACACCACACCCGTAGCCATACAACATTGGTTAGATTCACCAAGGAAGATATCTTTGTGTCAGCCAGCAGTGTCTCTTGTCCTATGGCATCCAACCCTTCAAGGATGAGGTAATGTGTGATGTTTCCCCTATTGATGTCTGTGATGTGGTTTTGGGACAACCATATATGTGGATACGTCATGTTTTCTATGATTCTAGACCCCGTAGTGTCATTATTACTTTGGGAGGTCATCTATATAGGATACCAGAGGTAGTTCTGACTACCGCTCCACCAAAAAAATGCCGCAAGGTAATCTCTCATACTGCAAAATTCATCCTCTTCACATTTTGTTCAAAGGATGCATAGAATACCGCTACAACCATTGTAGCCTCAACACCCTCTATCCAGCAAAAACTGATTGTTTCTTCACCTACAATGGTGCCTACACAATGCCCCGTCAAACCCAGAGACAACATATTGGTGGAGCATATTCAACCCTACCAGCAATAGGCTGGTGACATTCTTCCACAGACCAAGCAGCATAACTTCTCCAACAAAGCACACAACTCACCAAGATTCAAATTCAGAAAATGATTTCCTCTCTTCCCTAGGAACTCAACACAATGGAGACCATTGTTTCCTAAGGGGGGAGGATTGATCCAGGTGGATATTGGTGGTCACCCACCCGTTCCAACTGGCTCCTTTTGTCATTTTTTTAGTTTAGCACGTTCTTCTGTACTTCCTTGTAATTGTGGGTTCTACACTTTTGGGGATGTCTGAAGCCCTACACATCTTCGAGGGGGATACTAGTGGCTTGTCACTTAATCCAACCAGCTTATTTTGTATGTTTTTATGTCAGCACATCTTGTTGTACTTCCAAGGTCGTTTTGGGGCCCTAAAAATTGTTTTTTTGGCTCTCCATGGTCAAACTGTATATGGAATCAAATTTTGACAGCGGAATGTGTATTTCTCTCAAAGACCTTTCCAATGGGCTATCATGCGCCTAAAACACAGATCGTATGCAAAAGTTACGGCCCCAGGAAGTTAATGTACTAACTTACCCAAATGGGGCCTACATGACTTTTGGTGTTTCACCTCCTAGGGTTATGTTTTTGGATATCTAGAGTTTTGGCATTCTTGTTTAACATAAAAAGGCCTTCAGAGCCTCATTGTAATCATCTTCTTGCGAATGAGCATAGTCATCACATCTCTTCTCAGAGATAAATCTACCACCATTATAGCGAGTCTTGCAGTCTGTATTTTTACAATCTTTTTACAATTCTTTGATTAATAGAAATCAATTATTGTTGTATTTCTCTATTTCTGGAAATTTTCATGAGTGTTTCATCATAATATCTCTTCTTTCATTTCACTCCAAACATAATCTATATCAGTGGTATCAGAGTAGGTTGCTCTTGATCATTTTCAGTGCATGTCCACGACGAGGTCCGAGTATAGACAGTTGGGTCTTAAGCTTGTCTCTCTCGAGGACAATCACTCTCGCACGGCCAAGAAACCCTCAATGGCGGTAGAAAAGAAAAAAAATGGAGCAGAAGATTCTATTAACTTGTTGCTTGAGCAATCTCTTGTGTGACAAAGGGACGAAATGATGGAGAATTTTTCACACATCCTTCAATGGATGCCGATAGCAATAAGCGCATCTTCATCAAGCGACCATTTTGGAGGAACCTCTCCCTTCAAGGTACAAGTTAATTTTGATATTCCCATATTTGAAAGTCAGATAGATGCAGATGCCCTAGATAAATGGTTAAATCTATTAGAAGCTTATTTCTCTGTTCAAAAATTTTCAGACAGGGAAACGATCACATTCGCACTCCTCAAGGTTCTCCCCCATGTCAAACATTGGTGGGAAAATTACTGGGAGCAAAGTTCCACAGAGGAATATGGAATATATGGGGTCAATCCCACTTGGGATTTTTTGGGGATGCGGTCAAAGAATAGTATTATCCTGTTGATAACTATGAAGACTAGTACATGATATGGACCACACTGCGGCAAGAGAAGAGCCAAATAGTGTCAGAGTTAACAAATAATTTCCATACCTTGTGCACCAAGATGGGTATCAAAGACTCTGAGCGACCTCTGGTTCTGAAATACCATGGGGATCTACATAGGTACATCCAAACCGAAATGGATTTCCTAAACATCTCATCATTAGGAGCTGCCTATTGATATGTTGTCAAAATCGAGTAGAAATTTATGCACCAAAACAAATGGGAATTCGGGTCTGAAAATTTGCTACAACCAAGGCATGGTAAGGACGGCCCTAACCAACAACCTCCAGACAACCAGTCCAATACAAATGACAATAATGGTAAAGGAAAGACGAAGAATGACATTGGGAAGTGGTGTGACTTCCACAAAATCCCTTGGCACAACACCGATGAATGTCACTCGAAACAATCATTGGTGGCTGAGGTCAAAGACACAGAGCCGAACCCTGATTCAGAATCTGATCCAGAAAATATTGAAAACAGACAGATTATCGACACAAACCCCACTACCACGTTTGCAACCACAACAATTGAACTAGAAGAATCATTATATCTTGAAGAGAGGGAGTGTCTCTTCCATTCATAGATGTGGGTGAAGGGGACCCCATTGCATTTCATTGTTGATAATGACAGCCAGAAGAACTTCATCTCAGCTAAGACAGTCAAATAGTTGGGATTTTCGACAACACGACACCCACAACCATACAACATTGGTTGGCTTCACTAGGGATGAGATCTTCATGTCAACCAATAGTGTCGCCTGCCCTATGGCATCCAACCCTTCAAGGATGAGGTAATGTGTGATGTTGACCCTCTTGATGTCTGTGATGTGGTTTTGGGAGAACCATATATGTGGAGACATCATGCTATATATGAGTCTAGACCTCGTAGTGTCATTATTACTTTGGGAGGTCAGCTCTATAGGATACCAGAGGTAGTTCTGACTACTTCTCCACCAAAATAGTGTCGCAAGGTAATATCTCATACTACAAAATTCATCCTCTTCACAGTCTATTCAAAGGATACATAGAACACCTCTACAACCACTACATCCTCAACACCTTATATCCAAAAAAAATAGATTGTTTCTTCACCTATAATGGTGCCTACATAACGCCTCATCAAACCCAAAGACAACAAATTGGTTGAGCATATTCAATCTTTCCAGCAACATGCTGGTGACAGTCTTCCACAGACCAAGCAGCATAACTTCTCCAATAAATCATGCAACTCACCAAGATTCAAATTCATAAAATGCTTTCCTCTTTTCCCTAGGCACTCAATGCAATGGAGACCATTTCTTCCGAAGGGGGCAGGATTGGTCCAGGTGGATATTGGTGGCCACCCACCTGTTCCAACTGGCTCTTTTTGTCAGTTTTTTAGTTCAACATGTTATTCTATACTTCCTTGTAATTGTGGGTTCTACACTTCCGAGAATGTCCAAATCCATACAAATCTTCGAGGGGGATACTAGTGGCCTCCCACCTAATCCAACCGGCTTATTTTGTATGTTTTCATGTCAGCACATCTTGTTGTACTTCCAGGGCTGTTTTGGATCCCTAAACATTGTTTTTTTGGTTCGCCACAGTCAACCTACAGACAAAGTTGAATTTTGACGACGAAATGTGTATTTCTCTAAAAGACCTTTCCAACGAGCTATCATGCGCCTAAAACTAAGATCGTATGCAAAAGTTACAACCCTGAGAAATTAATGTACTAACTTACCCAAACGGGGCCCACGTGACTTTTGGCGTTTCACCTCCTAGGGTTAGGTTTTTGGATATCTAGGATTTTGGAATTCCTGTTTAACATAAAAAGGCCTTCAGAGCCCCATTGTAACTCTGAGGTGCAACTTTGGCTGGGTCTACCAGCACTCCTTCTCAACATACTATGTGGCCTAACATATTTCCATGTGGCACACAAAAGATACACTTTCTGAGGTTTAAATATATCTGCAGTTTCCTACACCGATCAAACATCAGTCGTAGTAGCACTACATGTTCTTTCATCATATTGTACATTGTCCAATCATCCATATAAACTTCTATAAATTTGTGAGTAAATTCTCGGAAGGATGCTATTACAATCCAGGAAAAAGCTGCAGGGGCGTTCTTTAGACTAAAGGCCATCACATTATATGCAAACGACCCCCATTTTGTTATTAATGTGGTCTTCTTTTTGTCTTCTTCAGTAATTCTCACTTGGTGATACCCCAAAAATCCATCCGTAAATGAGTAAGACTCTTTCCCCACAACTTGTTCTAGCACCTCGTCAGTAAAAGGTGTGGGAAAAGGGTCATGCACACAGGAAAAATTAAGGCTTTTGTATTCTACACATATCCTAATGTCCTCTGTACCTTTCTTGATCTGGATGACTATGGGGCTAACCCGCTCTGCTTCTTCAACTAGAAAAATAAGTTTGGCCTCAAGCATCTTGTCTATTTCCCTCTTAACCTTCTCTTTCACCCTAGGGTTAAGACGATATGGTCTATGCCTTACAGGTTTTGAACCTGGTTTTAGTTCAATTTTCATCTCTTTCATAGTCCCTTTTATCCCTTTTAGCTCTGAGAATGTCTTTAGGAATAAGTCCTCATACTCCTGCAATAGGCTATGTATTTCCTGGCTAGTTTTCTCATCTTAGTAATCTCCTACAAAAAATATCTTGGGTTTCTCAGTAGTTCCTATGTTGACCTTCCTCGACTTCAATGGATGGTTATAAGAGCTATCAATATGACTGGGTAGAGTGTTTTGGATTTCTCTACTTACTTTTGTTTCCTTAATGGATAAATTTCTCAGTTCTTTTAAATCATCAGGGTTTTCCAAATCCTTCTCGATTTTATAGGATTCTATGGGTGTCTTGTTTGTGTCCAAGTGAAGGTTAGACTAAGGCACTTGACTATGATTGGCACATACCACTGGTTCTGATTTTCATTTACAAACATTGGTAAAAAGGATTTCTTTAATTATTTGTAGGACTATCTTAAGCTTAGGGTACTTACTTGTAAAAGAGAAGTCCTTACAAAATTGATCTGCTAAATTTTTCTAACTGTTGATCTACCTTCTGGTCTCTTCATGAATGTACTAGGATTTTAGGATCAGACCTAGTGAATGGGGAAACACTTGAACCCACAAGTGAGATGGTACTTCCACAACTTGTAACTATCTTACACATTGTTTGATATGTGTTTTAGGATCATATTGTCCATTGAACAGTTGCGCAACTTGAAAATCCATCCGCATCTATGATTTTAGTTTCTCCTTATCTTGAAATCTACATTGGATAGCATGCTTTACATCCTCCCAGTTCCTAATTATTGATTTTTGACTATCCCACCACCTAGCAGGGGTGTCTTCCGGGGCTAAATCCATAACTAGGATCCTTTGATCTTCTTCTATCTTTTATTCCATGCTAACCAGAAAACTGCCAAGGTATGAGGTATCATTATATGTTGGATGTTCTCTAACCTCAGTTCCAACCCATCTCATTTCTCTAACAGTTGCGCATCGTCTTGAAAATCTTTTATATGCACCCTATTTCCAACTTTCAAATGTTAGCTATGAATCTCCATCCGTCGATTGTATGCTCCTCCAACTTATTGATCCATCAACAATAGGATTGATGTAGTCTACTCTCATTCCTGCTGTAACGGTGTATAACTGATCTAGATCCTCTCCTTCCATATTGTTGTTCATTGACTCCATGTATCGGGGGCCTACATACAGATCCAAGGGATGAACTACTTTTATTCCGTCTACTTCAAATATCATAGTATCCCTCTTCAATTCAATAAAAACATATTTATCATAAGCCCAATCAATACCAAGTAGTGCAGGATAATGGTCCTTATACCCCATGATTTCGATCACCTCAAAATCAGCTACAATCTTTACTCTTGCAACATCTATCTCCACATTCTCTAGCCTTCCTATTGGGAAAATACAATACTGATTGGCCATTCTCAATTGGATTGGGGAATATGTCGACTGGGGTGTCCCTAAATATTCCCAAGTCTTTTTAGGTAGTATGTTAACATTAGATCCTAGATCTAACATAAAATCCTTAATCTCAAAATCATCTAGCTGGGCTGCTAATCTAAACTCTTTCTCAATTCGTATTTTCCTTATTTGCACTCTCTGAGTGTTCTTCTCGGGAAGATTAGTCATTATTCTAGCTTCTGGGGATTCCTCCATTCCTAGGACTAGATACAAGGCATTGTGCAACTTCTCTGTCAGTTGGGCATTCCCAAGAATATCAAAAAATAATTGAAACCAAAGGTTGACTACATTTTGCGATTGCTCAGGTTGCCTCATCAGGATTATGGGGTTTCGGGATGCAGGTGGTGAGGTAGGGAATTGCAAAATATTAGGATAAATGGTGGGATGAGGGGGGTTTTCTTTTATTTCAGGGCCATGGATACTCTGGAATACTTCTATTGCATCTTTAAAGAATAGATTTTGTTTCAGAGGGTCATACATGTCCTCCTTGGGTGCTAATTTATGGATCTTAGGCAGATTAACAACATTTGTGCCAGTTTTTTCTCCTTTGCGAGTAATGATATTAATCTTGGGTAGATGTCCCTTGAATTCCCTGTTTATCTCTGAGCCAATTAAGTTGACTCCTCATTGATGTACCTAATCTTCCCATTTCGCAATTAGCTCTGGGAAGTCTTTCGTTGTGTGTCGATTGGTTTTGTAGTGAGAGAACCATGGTCGTCTTGGTTGAGGAAAATCCCTATCAATGCGACCTTGCTCATCACAATTGTAGCATATGCTTTGTCCTCTTCCCCCGGTTCTTCCTCCTCTGAAGTCTCCTCAACCTCTTCCTGATCCTTGAGGGGTTTCATTCACCTTGAATGTTGTTTGATCCAAGTTGTCTGGAAGTGCATCCAATGCTCTACACTGATTCGTAGCATGCGTGGTAGATGCGCAGAAATCACAATGTACAATATTCAGTACAGTAAAATACTTTTGAATAATAGGGAACTGCCTTGGCACATTCTCATGAGTTCATCAGATCTCGCAATACTCAACTGATTGTGATGCCTGATTTCTTGGAAAGTCATGATACAGGGTTGGGGTATGGAATGGTAAATTCCTAGATACTTGCACAACTCCTCTCATGGGTCCCGGTGAGGGTCCCATCGGATTGTGAGGAGTTCCCATTCCCCTCATACATGGAAATTTGTTTGTCATATTCTCCTCTATGTAACATCCGGTACACCAAACTTGAGGTCATCCTGGTCTAGGTATTGTCAATTCTTGAATCTTCTCTTTCAGCGTTGATATTTATCCTTGGATTTGCACCAAATTTGCATCCATTGGGGGTCTAGTCACCCTTAGTCTCCCCGGATATCCTTCCATGGCTTCAATCTTCATTGATTTTTCCAAGGCATCTGTCAAGGTGGTTATCTGTTGTTGTGTTAACAAAATTCATGTCAGAGGTAGCAATCCCTAGATATACCACTCTCTTTGGTGATCTTCATGAATTGGATGCACTAGCCTCCAAATGGAACCCTTAAACTTTTGACTATATTCCCAAGCTGATTCTCCTTCACTCTGTTGAATTTTGTGCAAATCAGACAGAGCTTGTTGTTCTGACTGAGGTAGCTTAAACTATGCTATGAATTTTATGCAAACTTGGCCAAGTGTGAACGCATGTCCTTGCGCTCCTCCTAGATCAATAGCCTTCATGTACCATTTGAGAGCATGACCTCTCAAGATAGTTTGGAATTCAACCATTTTATTTGAATCTAGAGTCCCTCTGGACCTCCAAATCACTTAACACATAAACCAATGTTGCTCAACATCCTCGTCTCCTTTACCCCAAAATTTTGGGTATCGAGTGATCGAACCTCCCACGTTTCTAGACATTGTTGATCCTACTGCTCCTATCAAATTAAACCCTAACAGTCTTGGTTGCGATATACCAAGGGATCTCAATATCCTTCGAGTATTCATGCTCACCGACTATGACTAACTGACTGACTGAATTGAAATAGGAATATCATAAGAAAGTAGTATAGAATTTACCACTGGTATAGAAGACAATTGGGTGACAAATGATTCGAGGTTGGTTCCATGGCTTCTGGGTAGGTTTATTTGATCTGGGGGGTCTCTTTCTCATCCTTTGGAGTGGACTCTTCGGTCGGATTCTCGATCTTTCCTGGTATCAGGGTTGAATCTTCTCTTTCTTTTTCAAGATCCATGTCAACTTGATCTTCCCTTACTTCGACACATTACTCTTCTTGTCCACCCTCTTGGGGACTTCTTTCTCTCTCCTCTTCTCTCTCATTTAGTCTTTGACTGGCCATTCTTCCCTGTCTTCTCATCTTCCTCAACTCTTCCTTCTTTCCTTCATCGACATCTCATGGTCTGAGTTCTTTCCTCAACACCTCAGACTGTTTTACTGATTTCTTTATCTTACCATGCCACCACTTCTCAACTATGTGGGCTCTTTTCAAGGCTTTCTCCTTACTCACGTCCATTTCTTGCCACTCCCCCTTTTATCAAAGAACCCTCTCCCCTTTCTCAGGCCATGATCCCACCCCAAGTGTGGGTGTTTAGGTTGTCATCTCAGTCAAGGAGATAGTCAACATCCCATCCTCCATCAATAATACCTTAATCCATAGGGGAATTTATCCCAGTATCCATCCCCATGTGTATTTCTTGAAATCCTCCTCTGCCCTTGAAAAATACTGGTGATTCTCAACTGAAAACTCGATAATGTATCCTTCAAGAGTTGTATCGACCCAGAAATCAATTGCTTCCATGATCAGGCAATCCAATCGATGAAGCGTTGCAATATTTTCTATATCCCAAGTACATGTCTTCTTGACTCATTCTTGGAATTATGGAGCTTCTTGGATCCTATCTATCTAATGGAATAGTTCTTTTGAAAATTTAACCCGGAATATCTCATACTAGTCGCTTGATATTTCTGAGTAGAAGACAACCGCTCTTGTATCTTTCACAGATTTACTCGCAACTCTGCTTCTTTCCATATGAAGGCGTCACAATTTCTCTCCCACCACTGGTGAATATCGGATCGGTGGATCTGTGGAAGCATTCTCCCTACAGGTTCCCTTATTAAGTAGGTCCCGACAACGAAACCATTTTGTTGGCATGGAATCACTCAGACCAGGGTCCTTCTCAGGTTACCAACAAAAGGTACCGAAGTAGTCTAGAGCCCTGACATTTTCATCTTCCTTGAAGGGAAGAAGTCTCCCCGAAGTGCAAACAAGATGAGGAAGATAGGGAAGGGTAAGAAGAATACTTAGACAAATCCATAATATCTCAGGATCATTGTTAGTATTTTTATCGCACAGTTTGTAGCTAGGAAGAAAGGCTAGAAGATAGAGGTCCAAACTAGCGTAAAAGGAACCTATCCCACCCAATGTCACCATGATGGGAAGATTCTTTCTCTTTAGTGAGGTGAGGCCTAGGGGACACGTCCCCGGTGACCTGGGGTTTTGAAGAGGCTAAAGGATAATAAGACAATGACAAGTTTCCCCCTTCATAGATCACCACCAAAACAGATCGTCCTCCTTATAGCCAATAAAGATAACCAAGTAGAATCTCTGCCCGAGAACAAAGCAACAATAAACTGATATATACAGGCTTGGTTAGTACTTCATATAAATCAATGATTATATGATATTCAATATGAGCAATTTAAAAAGGTAAATGTTGACGAAGTCAATGTTTACAAAATAGCAATGGCATTAATATCACTTCATCAATAAATACTTGAATGATATGGCATTCAATATAACAAATAACTCCTTAACTCAATTAATGCCTTCAACTACCATTCAATTACTCAAAAGTCAAAATGTTGCTCCAATAAAGATGAAATATTCAATGATGACATCAACAACTTAGGGTTAGTAAGTTAGTCTAGGCTAGGGTTAGTGTAGTTAGGGTTTCAATTTCAAGAGGTTTGAGAGTGTTTGGATCCAATTCTACTTCAACGTTGGAGGCCTTAGATCATTGCCTTAGGGTTAATGGAGTCATAGGTGAAGAATGCAAAAGTTGAAGGAGATGAGATTTTCAAGGACTACAGGGATAAGTTTTGAAGTGTTGTTAAAGCAGGGCTCCAAAATCATAACCTTGGGGGAGAGAGGCTCACTCTGGTGTTGCTAAAGCAAGGCCTCGTGCTCTCTCCTCCTTCCTGGCAAACAACTAGCTCAAAGAAAAGAAAAGTCAAGATAAGAGGGATTTAAAAGGGAGAGTGTTGCCAAGGTAAGGCTCTTTCATCAAACCCTAAAAGAAAACGGCCCTAGGTGTAGATAACCTAGGCCTAGGACGTCCTCTTCCTCTTGAAGTCAAAAGGTACGGCTAGCTGAAGGGAAGAAGAAAAAGGAGTGTAGCTATG
>JZKD02S1950822.1:336691-349397 GCA_000966675.3 Picea glauca
TATTGTTAGGTACCCATGGACCTAATAGGCTGGCTCGTGATGAGAGCCCCTATCGTCTGACTAGGTCTTGCTTGTTATTTTCCGGGTCCCTCTTGTTTCTTGCTGAGAGGCCTTTTATTTCCTTCTTGGGGATCCATGGGCGAAGCATCTCGAGGTTTCATTTTTAGGCTTTTGTCTTTTACCAACTGCTTTTACCTTCTGGGCCTTTAGCCCCTTCTTCCCACAAGATAAGGTACGATCCTACAAATAGGCCAACCCAATGCCTGGACAAGGGGAATGGGATAAATGAGCGGGAGATAAGATGAAACAGTGGTGCTATGATAGGAGCAGACGATGACTTTTCAGAAATTCCCCCAATGGAAAACCAAGACCTATGGGCACAGGCTTTCTAGGGCACCCTGTCAATCTCCCCAAGCATGGTCAAGTGGGCTAATGTAAGATCCAAGCAGTTGTTAGAGATAAAAGGAATCAGATGCATATATTTAAAGGTTTCAATGATCAAGAGTGACACATACCATGATACCTGGACCAATTACTTCATGGAGCAAGAACCTCTTATGATACAAGACCAAGCCGATGGTGATGGATGTTGTTGTTGCTGACAAGACAAATCTTATGGGAGAAGAAAAGGATGGGCCCTCTAGGGCCATGCTCAGGTCAATCCTACTCTTAGTACTCCATGTCTAGGACCTGTGGGCCTCGAGACATGATCTCCTAGCTATCCCTAAAAAACGGGGATAACAAGTCTTGCGCAAGATAGATTAAACCAGGAACTGTCTGAACATTCCTAACCCAGATTAAAGAAAACAAAGTTGTTTTGCATTCATAAAGAAGTTATATCCAATTAAGTATATTTGACATAAAGATAATATGAAGCAATATTCAAGATAATTAGAAGCTAAACAGACACAATAATTCCAAAATTTGGGTCTCTCTTTGTATTAACATCACATGGTTCTTCTGAATTACATGGTTCGACTAAGTTACAGACACAACTCGGTCATTCCAAAACTAACAACGAAACACTATACTACTGAGAGATAAGGTTTTCCCAAACCCTTTCCATATCTAGGCAGTAACATAAATTTTCCTTTTGGATAGTAGTAGGACAATAGAAGTACATAATAGAGCTAGAGCCAGAGAAAATAAAAACATATATTAATATTATTATTTCTCATGGCTTTTTGTCAAAATCATGGTTCCTCACCTTCAGTGAGAAACGAGTATCCAATTGAACATATACCAAACAATAATTTCATTAGCTTAAAATTTAGTCTAGTGGGATATTACCATGGATGGAACTAAATAAGTGCTACGAATTTCAAATACAAGTGGTTTCAATCTCTCCTCTGTTAAGGGAGTTGTAAGATTAAAAGCACTAATCCTAATCAAAAGCATTCAATATAGTGGATATCAATAAAACAAAATCTGTAGGTAGACATGCAGACATATAGAGAAACCTTAATGAAGAGGAATTAATTTAAGCATACTGAAGTCGTCGCTTCTCATGGTATAAAAAGTGTTGAAGAATGCAACACAAATCCTGTGGAAGATTACAATGAATGTAAACATTGTATCCTTGAAGGTTCTAGCTCCCTTTGATTCGAAGAGGACCTTGAATTATCTCCTTTCCAATAAAGACCTCCACTATCATGTTCCCCATACATTGGTTTTGTTATAATAATTTTGTTTAATTTTCTTCATATTGTATATAAAATAAGTTAAACACCATTAATTTATAATGAAAGTTTGAAGAGTATAATTAATTATTAAAAAAAATATTTAATTATTAAAATTAATTATTGAAACCATTAATTTATGATAAAAGTTTGAATAATATATATATATATATATATATATATATATATATATATATATTAATTATTAAAAAAAGGAAATAATGTAATATTATTATTTTATACTTTAAAATTAAAATCATAACTTTAACATTGCTTCAAACTTTTTAACTAACCCGAAAGGTATTCAAATTCCAAATATTTCCAAACTAAAAAGTGGAAATGAAAATGAAAATATAGTATTGGATCGAAACTACTCAAATATAAGAGTTCTCCTTTAATTTAAATCTCCTAATTAATTCAGGGAAGCTTACACGTTTCCCAAATGATTGGACGCCCTAGCTATTGAGATTATCTAAATTAAGTTCAATAGAATTTTTAATTGTAAATCATGTAAGCGATGGCAATTTTAGAACAAAATATCTCTATGGTGCACAAGCGATTATTAGATTTTTTGAGTGGGTCAATCAATTGTGTAGACTTTGGAATGTGAAAACAATTTGTTGTTACTATTGAACATATAATTGAGCCTTGTGATGAATTGTGTAGCCAGGTATGATTTTGATTTTTTTTAATGTTGTTTCAATACTAAAGTGGATTAGAAATTTAGAACATTATGATGCAAGGACTTTTGATTATATAAATTGTTTGCTTAAGGTATTAAAGTAGAAATTTAAAATATTATAGTGCAAGGACTTTTGATTATATAAATTGTTTGTTTAAAGTATTGAAGAAGTTGAATTTAAAAAAAAAAAAAAAAAATAAAAAATCGTTGAACAAAGGTAATTTTTTTTTAACTACAAAAACCAAAAAGAAAGAAATGATGTTGAAAAAAATAACAAAAAAAAACCATAATAAATTAAACTTTTAGAGGAACACGAGAACTAATTATTAGAATAGTTTGGCAAGATTTGACATACACATACTTAGGAATAGAAGTATTGTTACCCAAATTGGAATTGTATTTGTTGTGGTAGGGAGTGGAGAACTTGTTGCTTAAGACCTTCCACCTTGCGTGTTATGATACCAATAGACACTCCATACCCCACTTCATCATCTCGAGCACATTTATTAGTATGTCACATGCTATTAAATCAAATAAAATTTCAATGATCAACAAATCCAAAAGAAATAAAATATGGTTTTTATTTTTCTTTAGCTACCAGGTTGAGAATTGACCTATTTGAACTTGTGACTTCCAAACACACATTTACATTAGTAACATAGTAACATAAGTTTACTAAATATGTCAGGGAAATATGTATACTAAATAATTTACTAAATATGTTAGGGAAATATGTTTACTAAGTCACGGAAATATGTTTACTAAATAATAACATAATCTAATTGTTCTAGTATTTTCCAACTACTCAAAATGGAAAGGGAAATGGTAATTTTGATTTGAAATTAGTACTAACCATTTTAGATTAGTCCCAATTAGTCTCATTTTTTCTTCAATTAATCCCAACCATTGGTTGGAACTAATTGATCGTATCGCTTGCTATTTTTCTTCAATTAGTCCCAACCAAAAACATTTTCGGCTTTCTGCGACTTTCTTCACCTCAATATGCCCGATTGAATACGGCGATTTAAACTTTGTTTTCACCCGAGTCAATACTGGTTTTGTTATAATAATTTTGTTTAATTTTGTTCTTATTGTATATAAAATAAGTTAAACACAATTAAATTATAAAGGTTTGAAGAGTGTAATTAATTATTAAATTAATTTTTTTTTTCAAAATTAATTAATGAAAAAAAAATGATTCGATATTATTTGTTCACGTCAATATGCCCGATTTAAACTTTGTTTTCACCCGACTCAATACGGAAAATTTAAACATCGTGTAGCACGCCCTGGACTGCATATGATATCCTGTCAAGCATGCGTTGGACTGCATTAAATGGGCACCCAACCAAATTCTTTCACCTTTATTAACTTTCTCCCTATTCTCCCCAGTCCACACGACATCTCAACTTTGTATGATTTTTCAACCTTCCTCTACGACTTTTCCAGTGACTTCATAGGAAACTTTGTTTTATCCCGAGTCAATACGGCAATTTAAACTCAAAGACTCTGGATCTAGGTTTTAACAACCTGATTAGAAGAATTCAAGTGGAATTGGGCTTGCTCGGAACTTAGTGAGCCTATCTTTATCATCCAACAATTCGAGTGGAAGAATTCTAGCAAAATTGGGCTCGCTACAAAACTCAGTATTCATGTCTCTAGATTCTAACAACTTGAGTGGAAAAATTTCAGTGGAATTGGGCTCGTTGTGAAACTCAGAATTCCTTTTTCTAAATTCCAACAACTTGAGTGAAAGAATTCCAGCGGCTTGCTACAGAACGTAGAATTCTTATCTCTAGATTCCAAAAACTTGAATGGAATAATTCTAGTGGAATTGAGATCGCTGCAGAACTTAGTGAGCCCACCTTTATCATCCAACAAATTGAATGGTAGATTCCAACAACTTCTTGAATGGAATAATTCTAGTGAAATTGAGATCTCTGCAGAACTTAGTGAGCCCGCCTTTATTATCCAAGAACTTGAATGGAAGAATTCTAGAGGAATTGAGCTTGTTGTAGAACATAGAATTCATGTTCCTAGATTCCAACAACTTGAAATGAAGAATTCTGACATAATTGGTCTCGTTGCAGAACTTAGAATTCCTGTCTCTAGATTCTAACAACTCGAGTGGAAGAATTCCAATGGAATTGGGCTTATTGCAGAATTTAGTGAATGTGTCTTTATCGTTCTACAACTTGAGTGGAAGAATTCCATTGGAATTGAGCTCATTGCAAAACTTAGAATTCTTGTCTCTAGAATCTAACAACTTGAGTGGAAGGAAGGATTCCGACATCTCTATGGAATTGCAAAAGATGCTGTTTTTGAGAGTGTCCAACAATAAACTTAGAGGAATAATCCCTAAAGATATTGACAAATGTGTCAATCTAATGATGTTAGATTGATCAAAAAAACCAGTTGAATGGAAAGGTTCTCAATCTTTATAGAATTGTATGCAATCAAGTCGGATCAAGGTGTCCAAGAACAAACTTAGTGGACATCTACACATAATGTTTTCAATTATCTTGAATATTCTCTCGATGCATCCTAATAGATTTTCTAGGACTCTCCTTTTTTCTTTGTTCAATTGTACCAAGCTTCAAGTACTAGATTTAAGGAAAAGTAGATTATCAAGGGATCTTCTCAAATACCCTGCATCTTTTCAAGGGTTGTGAATTTTAAGCATGTTGGTTATTATAAGCTCCAAGGTGATCTCTCTGAATGGATCACAAATCTCCCTCAATTAAAGGTGTTGGATTTGTCCAATAATAAACTCAGAATACCATCTAAATTAGGGAGACTCCAAGGATTTCAAACTCTTAGGTCTTTCGAACTTAGCGGTGATACATTATATGAGGAAGTGAAGATCGACATCAAGGGTGTTGAGTATCCTCTAACATATGTCCTATTGAAAAACATAATATTTGACTTGTCTATCAATAATTTAATTGGAGAAATACCTCCAAGCATGGGAAGTTTGAGTGCCTTGCAATTGCTGAATTTATTTAGAAATTGAAGTTTGAGTGCCTTGCAATTGCTGAATTTATTTAGAAATCTATTGGAGGGAAAAATTATTGCATCTCTTAGTGAGATTTCTACTTTGGAGAAGTTAGACTTGGATAAAAATAATTTGAGTGTAAAGGTTCCTCAAGAACTATGTAAATTAACTAAGTTGGCATCTCTAAATGTATCGGTTAATAGACTCTACATGTGAATCCTAGAAGTAACACAATTTAACACTTTCAATATGTCTTCATTTCAAAGTAACAAGTGCATTCTTGGTTATCCTTTACAAGCATGCAATGAAACCAAAAATAAAAATAAAAGTATAGGAGATGGAGCTTGTACAAATGTTAGTAAATATCAAAGATGGCTAAGTATGAACATGTCTCATTAATTACATTAGGTTTAGGAGAAATTAGGTTGAGCTTAAAAAACATTTTATTTAAGAGATTGAACTTTTTTAATATGGAGTTGTTTCATGTGGTTGGAGTTAGGTATAAGGTCTAAATTTTTTTTGGCATAATACAAAAATCTATGCATATTTTTTTAGTGAGGGGTATTTTTAGATTATTATTTGGGAAAACCTATTTTTTAAAATTTCTAGTATAAATCTATTTTTTTAAATTTCTATACTAGAAATTTACATGAAAGAATACATACACCCTACCGGAGCCTTCAAGGTTTGTGAGCCAAAGATATTTAGATTGAGTCAAGTCACTCAACTTGCTTATAATACTTAAATTAATCACATATAGTTATCTAAAGCATAACTATATTAATTGTGGATGGAATATATATATATATATATATATATATATATATATATAGAAAAGTGTATTGTAACAAAGCTAAACAACAAGCATACCAAATTCATAACTTTCAGAGGCTATATAGTGCTTTGAGTTTTTTTGTTATTACATACCAATTGTCTTTATAGGTGTATAACTTAACAAAAACACCTAATATTCTAGTTACTTTAAAAAACATAATAGTTATTTAATAACATAAGACATGATGGTTAAGAGATTCATCATAATCTACATTGGATGGAGGAGAGTTCTAATGTTCAATGGCCATTTCATCCTTTAGTTGGTGCACAATTTCCTCTTCCTTAAGATTTGTATGGGATGAATTAACTAATTTTTTTTTAGTTGAGGTAGTGGAATGCATGTCCTTATTGAGATTTACAACCATATTTCAAAGCATGTTGCATTCTACTTCAGTGTATTGAATTTTTGCTTCTAGTGAATAAAGACTATGATTATTGAGGCATTTTGAGAGGTACAAACATGCTCATTTTCATGCACCTTGAAATTTATTGAGAATATTGAGGATCTATTGCATTGAATTAGACCTTTGTGTCTATGAAGAGCCCTTCAAATCTCTTGAGTTTCTCCATGGTTCATGCTTTTCAAAACTAGGACATAGATGTTTGTGTATGGAAAATTCAAAGCAAAGCCATTGTAACCTGAAAATTTTCCTTCTATTTGAAACTACCTATCATTCCTCAAAAGCATCATCAAAGTTGCAATAACATAGAATTTATGGGGAAGCATGTTCCCACTCTTAAACTTCAAAAATCCCTTTCCCAAATCCTTTAGATTTTGCACAATAAATGAAAACCCAAAGAGAGTGAAGCTGAGACCATAGACTAGAAATAAACACAGATAAAAGTTGTACAAGGTGTTGGTGTTTTATATGATTCTCAGATAATATAAATATTGCCTTGTGATTAATAAAAAGATTCACTTTCACACATTGGTTATCATAGAATAACTATACACTGAAAATCTCAACTATAATATTGCAATGTAAATGACAAGATCTAGAAATATTAACCATGCACAGTAAACACAAGAACACAAGAATTTATCCTGTGAAACCCAAACTTGGGAGAAAACCCAAAAACCTTTCTCTAGAAGAATTCAATTGAAGATATCGCCAGTACATCACCATCACTAGCCAAAATACCATATAGAGAAGATCCTCCCCAAGACTAGCATCACCAATACCTAGTGCCTCAATAAGATGACCAAGAATAACCAAGCAAGAGCTTCTCCAAGTGTGGCACACTCTCCAAGAAAACCATAACCAAGGTATAGTGAAATAGCCAAAAACTCCAGCTGCAACTGCCTTGTGCGCATTGCAAAAGGAGTTGTTTGACTTTCAAAATGAAATGATCTAATCTTGTATTTATACTAATCTGGGTGGCAGTATGGGGCCAACTTCTTATTTCCGGGTCTTTAATTTTATTATTATTTTTCCTATGGGTCCGACTTCTCTTCCCGGGGCTTCTGTAATGATGTAGATGGGTCTTGTTGTAATTCTTTGTGGAGAATGACAACCTGAAGTTACAAATATCCAACACTCCCTCTCAACGAGGGAGGAATTCTCCATACTTGGATTTCTTCTATCATAGAAAGCTTGTCTTCATGATCCATGTTGATGTCCCATCTTTGCACATGCATTCTATCCCGAAATATCCATGTGATAACATCTCGAGTCCATCCACTCCTTGATGAGAGAAGGATTACACCTAGGCCATTCACCACTAGCAGAGCCCTGTGAGTGAATGAATCATTACCCTTGGTCATGTCAGCACTGGCATAGCCTCATGTATGACCAATCTAGGATAATGTCTTCCTGATGCTCATATGGGCCACTCACCACTAGCAAAGCCCCGTGGATGAGTGATCATTCTCCTTTGGTCATATCAACATTAGCATAGCCCCATGCATGACTAAACGAGGAAGAATGGCGACCCGAACCTGGAGAACAACAACATATCTGGGCCATTCACCACTAGCAGAGCCCTATGAGTGAATGAATCATTCTCCCTTGGTCATAGCAACGCTAGCATAGCCCCGTGCATGACCAATCTGGGAGAACGTCTGCCCAATGTTGAAACATCAACGCTCATCACTAGCCAAATCAACATGGCTAATCCTGTGTATCATCCTCCTTAGTCAAATCAGCATGGCCAATCTAGGAGGATAATATGCAATCTGCTAATCTATGGATAAGTATTGGAGCTTCATTACTCCCTTTTGTACCATGTCTCGGATGAACTCTTGCAAGAAGGTTTTGAAGTTGCACCACTTCACAACTTGTGACACTGGTTGTGACATAATCCATCTCTACTGTACCGAGTGCTACATAAGCCTGCTTCCAACTTATCTCGGAAATCGTAATCGATTCCAAGCTGAAGCAACACCCTAAGGTGCTCAATCTGTCTATTGTACTTCTTATCAATCATAATCTGTATATCTATGCAGCCTCACTTCATCACTTGAAACAAACCATATCCAATTGTACTATGCTTCGCTGCCACCCACTGGAACATCCTTGGCTTCAACCAAATACTGGTTCAGGGTGCTCACTACAAAGCAAATATATGACCTGGAATTAACTAGGTACATCAAGGATCCAATCTACTGTATATCTCATCTGATCTCATTGCACCTCTAATCCAAGAGTACATTTGGCCCGGATCCTCCATCTCAAACTTTGAGGCCAACTCCCTCTATCACTGGAGTAAGTCTTGTTGTCCAATCTACCTCACTAGATGATCCCTCTAAGACAAAATCCATACCCAGTCCTCCTGACTGGTTGCCTCATCTGTCACTATAGAAAGATCACATCTCATAGAAGCCTCTTGCCTCTGAAGCTTCTTTCTAGCCTCCTCAACTCATGACACTTAACTGTCAGTCCTGGCAGATGTCCCTTTCCCACCTATATACGGGGGGGGGGGGACTCCCTTTGAATAATCGGCTCTCTCTTGAGCCAACTGAATCTCTCTAAGATCAATCTCACTCTATTCATTCTTGGTTAAAACCAATCTCATCAAGTATCCATTGATCCCAGAGTACCATGCTCCCTCTGAAACATGACTCCCTCTAAGTCTGTACAATATCTGTAGCAATTTGCTCCCTCTGCATCTTCTGAAGTCTGATCTCCAATGAACTATCCTGGGAGGATGCTCCTCCTTACTGGATCTTGAGGGTTGACTCCCTCTGAATTCTAGCTCCTTCTGAGCTAGTACTTGGTGTGGCCACGTACCTCACCACTGGTGGAGCTATATGCTCCTCACTGTCAATATCCATCTGGAACACTTTGTATCCCACAAAAATATCCTTCTTTTCGGAAGTCTCTAACTTTGTTTTCTTAGCCTTCAATATATGGATGTATACTATCATGTATACAAATCTATGTCTGGATAGCCTACCCCATGTCTCAAACTAGAGACCATCTAATTCGTTGCCTCCTGCAACTGTCACTATAGATCCCTCTCAAAGCTATCACCTGTGCCCTACCCAGAACAAGCCCAATAACAAAAAAAATAGCAGACAAGTACAATATTCTTATGATAAGGAAATAGGAACAAGAATAAAAAAATGGGAAATAGGAACAACACTTTTCCAGTGTTGCTACCAATCATTCCTCTGTGGTAACCTATCCAGAACAAAAAAAGAACAAAAGACGAGCAACATTTTTCTAGTGTTGTGACCTTCATAGTAACCTGCCCAGGACAAAGACAACAACCAAGAACATCTCTTAGAAGAGATCAATTTCATCTTGTAAATAAGTGCATCATTAGTACTAAACAATGAGCATTTACACAATAATCATTGTACTAACAATATTCAAAGCATTTGATAGCAAAAGTACTTAGCAGTCCCGATTACAATATCTATTTAAGATGCAACAATATAAAAATATCAAATCTGATATGCAAATCTAGAGTCTTAATTGCTAGGGAAAATGTGTTTTTCCTATGAATGCACTAAATCCAATGATCCCTTTGGGTCATTGCTTGGACAAGTTCCCTTGTACATCCCTTGCAAACACCCTCATACTCTGCTAAATGATATAACTTGGAAATCTCCATGCTTCTCAGCTTTTTTATGAGACTGCCGCAACTTTCAGTTATGTCCATGATATTGATAGCGTTGGATTATGCGGCTGCCGCAACTTTCGTCGAGGGAGCCGCCATATTCTTCTTCTTATATTGATGGGGAATATGATCCTCTTCCGCCCCATTATTTTGTTTCAAAAGACCGCATTCTGGAGGATTCAGCGAATCAATTAACATCATCTGGGGACGTGGAGGATAAAAGGGACGTGGAGGCGCTTCTGTCGTTCAGGAAGGCTATCACATTGGATCCACTAGGATCGCTGTCCAACTGGACAGCTGAGAATTCGAAGAGGGTATGCTCTTGGAAGGGTGTTTCCTGCGGAAAACGCACTAATAGAGTGGTTGCCCTAATCCTTCCTGGACTAAGTCTCCATGGTACTCTTCCGCAATCTCTTGCCAACCTTTCTTTATTACGTACGTTGGATCTTTCATCTAATAATTTGACAGAAAGAATTCCACCCGAGTTTGGGCAGCTCAAAGCGCTGGAAATGATTAACCTCGGCCTCAATCTTCTCGCGGGTACTCTCTCCACATCTCTTGGCAGCCTATCCTTACTGCAAACTTTGGATCTTTCAGAGAATAATTTGATAGGGACTATACCAAGAGCCTTAGGCTCGCTGCAAAACTTAAAGACCCTGGTTTTATATTCCAACAACTTGTGTGGAAGAATTCCGGTGGAATTGGGCTCGCTGCAGAACTTAGAGGTCTTGGGTCTAAGTTATAACAACTTGAGTGGAAGAATTCCAGTGGAATTGGGTTCGCTTCAAAACCTAGAGCTCTTGCGTCTACGTTATAACAACTTGAGTGGAAGAATTCCAGTGGAATTGGGTTCGCTCCAGAACTTAGAGCTACTGAATCTAGGTTCAAACCACTTGACTGAAGAATACCAGTGAAATTGGGCTCGCTGCATAACTTAAAATTCTTATATTTGTATTTCAACAACTTGAGTGGAAGAATTCCAGTGGAACTGGGCTCACTGCAGAAGAACTTAGTGATCTTGTTTTTATCATCCAACAACTTGAGTGGAAGAATTCCAGTGGAATTGGGCTCGCTGCAGAACTTATTGATCTTGTCTCTATATTCCAACAACTTGAGTGGAAGAATTCCAATGGAATTGGGCTCGCTGCAAAACTTAGTGAGATTGGATTTATCATCCAATAACTTGAGTGGAAGAATTCCAGTTGTTAGCGTCAGAAGTCACTCCTGGATTGCTTGCAGGAGCAGAGCTTGACACCCATCAGTTTAATGTCACGATTTGTTTATGAAGGGGTGATCAAATGGAAGCAAACTCGGAACAATACCGTCTCAACTCAGAAACTAGGCCAGGCATGCATGGGCGAGTGAGGTCTTAGATAAACTTCAAACAACGAGTTGCAATAAGCGTGAGTAGGGGGAAGACTTATTTGAGAAAAGTGAAGAGGATTGTCATAAACAACAGGTTTGTAACAGACTGTGGGAGAAAGCATCGAAGGCAAGATCCTCTTACACCCAAATGCAGGAAATCAGAGAAAACAATATGTCACCACAAATCATTTATCGTAACATAACTGTGCTAATTCACGCAAAGCATTCGATCATGAACTCTCTGATACGAGATGAAAACATAGATGGAAAAAAGAGAACTGTTTGTCATAAAACAAGAAATCTCAAACATAGATACACAAGCCAGAGAACTAAAATGTTTGTTGAAACTTTACAGTCGGGAGCTTAGCTCTACCATCGATACTTTACAAAATGGCAAAAATGCCTACATATAGCCAAAACAAAACAATAGCAGCGGAAACGAGAAGCTGCATTAAAAAACTTTGCATATGCATGTCTTCTGACAGTCTGCGCATACAAACTCTGAATGATCGTGCACTTACGACAGACGAGATGGGACTCCTGACTACCCTGCAGTGGCTTGACAGACGCAATTTCTGTCAGGAAGGACTATCAGTCTGCTTGTACGCTTGGTCCTTTCCTGGCCTTCTATTTATGGAAGAAGACGACATTCAACCACCTTCACGGCAATAATAACTGCTTCGTTGGGATTGGGAACGACCTCGGTCAACCCTGCCCTCTGGGACGTGGAAGACCCCCCGCGCTACCACCTGGAATAGTTGGACAGTCTGATGGATAAGGCGTGGAGGAACCGGCACGCTTGACGTGGAAGGGGAAAGGGAGGTGATGGCGTCAACACTGTGAGGGTGAGAAGAGAGGTGATGGGGTGGTAGAAGATCAAAGGGTCTAAGGATGGGAGCGGTAGCGAAAGGCTGTCATGGAAGGGAGCGGGACATGTGGCAGATAATGAGCGGACGTTGAGGTGTGGGATGGACCATATGGACGGAAAGAGGAGAGGCTAAAGGGAAAGGACCCCGCCACGTGGCCAGGTGGGAAATAGGTGGCAAGGAGGGAAATGGTGTAAAAGGCGATATGACGGGGAAGGGG
>JZKD02S1950822.1:353271-371055 GCA_000966675.3 Picea glauca
AAGGTAGAAAGGCAGGGGAGGTCTGGAATCACCTCGCGCGCCGTTGATCCGGGCACTATGATCTTGGCTGTTAGATAGATGCGTCCCGGATTCCGGACCCCCCCCTTCCGCTTAAAGGTAGAAAGGCGGGGGGGCTCCGGAATCCTATGTACGTCGTTGATCTGGGCGCGCTGATGCCCGCCATCCGGATCTGCTTGCTGCTTACCGCGGGCGCATTTTGCATCATGGACTTAGGGTAAGTGGGTTTTTAACCCATTCCTTTGCACTTCGCCCCCTGCTACAATAAATATCGCTAACATTTGGCTTCATGGGGGATAGAGTCATCCCTGTGATGCTCTAAGAACACTTTCCGCAGCTTCAGTGCCTTGTTGTTGGGATATGGAGTCATGCTCAAAATATTCCGCTGCTGAAAATATAGGCCGAAAAATAAAAGTAACAAACTAAAGATACATGCTCAAAGGAGTTTATTTATATACAATCCTAAACTAATAAAACACTTTAGATGGGGCTAGGTGAAAGCAAATTTCCACCATAGCCATTCAAGCAACTTCATGGATAGAAGCTCCTTCCTTCTGTCAATGATCATCAACAGGTGGTGTAGCCGTGACAGCAGAACGATTACACTCATCAACTCCTCCTTACAGGCTAGAGTTGAGATGAAATAGGGCGGCTCCAAGGCATAGGAGAAATGCCACTCCATGTATTTGCTGACAGGGTCAGCGAATGAGTGGCCATTTCCAAGGAATCGGCGAAATACAGCCTCTTCTGCTACACAGTTGTTCACATGTGGCCGAATGTCTCTGATATCCACAGGCGGGTGAATAACTGAAGTAGGCCCGCTAATCTCAGGTGGTGGCTGCTCGCTGACTGGCTCTGTAAAGTCTGTAAACTGCATCTTCGACTGCTCCTCTAGTTTTTCTGGTGCCTCTTCTGGCTGGCTCTCCTCCAGGTCCGATTCATATTCATCATAAATAGGGACCATGGGGTGATTCTACTTGCTGACTGGCTCTTCAGTATCTTTATAGTGATCGAATGTAGGATAAGCTTGCTGCTCATCATCACTATAATATTCATCAAAGAGGGGATGACCCTTATCTCTATGATTCTCCTCTATGATTGTGATCCCATAAAAAATATCCGCTTCAGGTATAGTGGGACCCGTTGCTTCTGGCTGCTCGCACGTACTCTTTTCCTTGTGGTAGTTTTCTTTAGCGAGCAGAGGATAAGGCTCTGCGACTTGCTCGTGGAAATCTAGCATATCAAGCTCAGACTCTGATTCGTAACTGTCATAAGTGGTCTGGCTACTCGTGACATTAAACTGATGGGTGTCAGGCTCTTCTCCTGCAAGCAATCCAGGAGTGACTTCTGACGCTAACACCAGTGGACTGCAGAACTTAAAATACTTGTTTCTAGATACCAACAACTTGAGTGGAAGGATTCTTGCATCTATAGGGAACTGCAAAGCAATGGTGTATTTGAGGATGTTCGACAACAAACTTAGAGGAACAATCCCTGAGGATATTGACAAATGTGTCAATCTAACAATGTTAGATTTATCCAAAAACCAGTTGAATGGAAAGATTCTCACATCTTTACAGAATTGTACACAATTAAGAGAAATCAGGGTGTCTGAGAACAAACTTAGCGGACATCTAGACATGGTTTTTCCAATTACCTTGAATATTCTCTCTGCTCATTCTAATAGATTCTCTGGAACTCTGCCTCTCTCTTTGGTTAATAGATTGACAGGTGAGCTTTCCAAATACCCTCCATCTTTTCAAGGGTTACGAGTTCTAAGTGTTGGTTATAATAATCTCCAAGGTAGTATCTCTGAATGGATCACAAATCTCCCTTAGTTACAGGTGTTAGATTTATCCAATAATAAATTAAGTGGAAAAATACTATCTAATCTCGGGAGACTCCTAGGATTTCAAATCCTTGGGTCTTCCCAACTTAGTGGTGATACATTATACGAGGAAGTGCAGGTTGACATCAAAGGTGTTGAATATTCTATAACATATGTGTTATTGGCGAACACAATATTTGACTTGTCTAACAATAATTTCATTGGAGAAATACCTTCAAACATGGGAAGTTTGAGTGCCTTGCGGTTACTGAATTTGTCTGGAAATCGATTTGAGGGGAAAATTCCTGCATCTTTAAGTGAGATATCTACTTTGGAGCAGTTAGACTTGGCTAAAAATAATTTGAGTGGAGAGATTCCTCGAGAACTCTCTAAATTAACCAAGTTGGCATCTCTAGATGTATCATTTAACAAATTGTGCGGGTGAATTCCAGAAGGAACACAATTGGACACTTTCAATATGGCTTCATTTGAAAGGAACAAGTCCCTATGCGGTTATCCTTTACAAGCCTGCAATGGAACAAAAATAAATAAAAAAAGAGGAGATGAGGCTCCTACAAATGTTAGTAAAGTTTGGGGATGGCTAAGTCGTGTGAATGAACATGTTTCATTAATTGCATTAGGTGTAGGAGTAGGGATTGGATTTGGTGGAGTTGTAACATTGATAATTATGTGGAAAAAAGCTTGGTATTGGATGGTACTTCCAAAAATAAAACCATTTTATGGAGTGTATCAATTTCCGAAATAATTTAAACTTTTATCCACCCACAATATTTTTTAAATATTTAATAAATAAATAAATTTTATATTTATATTTATAAATAAACTTTTCTTGATTGAAAGTTACATATGGCTCTAGAGTGACATATATCCTTGCAAAAAATAAACCCATTTTATTTATTATAGATTATTGTTTCTTACTTAATTACAAATTAATGAGTTGCACTTAAGGGTACCGTGTATTTATATTTTAATATGTGGGATGAATATATTTAGAATAGTAAAAAGTCATTTTTAAAAAAAATAATTATTTTAGAAAAATAAAATTAAATGAATATTTATAGAATAGGAAAATTCATTTTGTTAAAAATATTTTGGAAAATAAATATTAACATTTTTAAAAACAAAAATTATATTTTTTATTATGATATAATTTTTTTTAAATTATAAATAAAATAAAAACAATTATATAAATTTTAACTATAAAATGCATATTGTTTTATAATCTTTAAAAACCATGTAAATTTATGACATCAATTTAATTATTATTAGCTAATTAATAACCAGAAATAAAATTAGAATATATAATTCATAGAACTAAACAATTTAAAAAGTGAGGTTGATGCTTGTGAACGTACTTCTTTTTAACCCTATGGAACCATATAACGAAAAGATATTTGACAAAGTGACCAAATAGGTGAAGTATATCTGACCCTTAAAAGATAAACATTGCTTTTTAGTTTTTGAAATGTTATCCTTTTAATAAATTTATTTATTACGTGTCAAATTCAAAATAATTTTTACATCGAAGGCGTTTTTTTAGGGGAATTCTCTCTCACCCTTTCATCGTCTGTCCATAACCTATGGATGGACAACACATATGCAATGCACTTCAACCAATACATATGAACAACACATTTGTAATGCACTTCAACCAGCTATTACCCACCGCCTCTGCCCATTTCCACACAGGCCCGATGGCCCGATAATCAAAGATAAGGCATGGGTTTGGCTTAACCCGCCAGCTGTGTCTCCTCGAAATTTGTATTCCACCCACCGCCTTTGTTGATCTCTATAACGCCAGCTGTGTCTCCTCGAAATTTGTATTCCACCCACCGCCTCTGTTGATCTCTATAACGCCAGCTGTGTCTCCTCGAAATTTGTATTCCACCCATTCCCTATGTTGATCTCTATAACTTCATGGACTCCCCGAACAAGGATGTTCACAAGAGATGGAGTGGGCTGCTCAACTCTTGGCATGAAAACTTCGGACTCCCTAAGAGACACTTTTCTTCCAGGGCCTCCGCGGCAACAACAATGGCCACAACCATGCGCTGTTAAATAATCTTGGATGAACTTATTGCTCAGACTCTTGTCTGACGAGGATGCCCAAGAGACACTTTTCGTGCAAGGCCTCCACAGCTAAAACAACGTCCACAACGATGGGTTGCGCTATTAAATAATCTTGGATGAATTTATTGTTTGGCCCCTATTCTGGGTAGGAGGCGACTACTTAGAATTAGAGTACTGGCACAGGATTCACCTTTGTCAGCGCAAGTGGTAGAGGAGGAAAAAGATATGCCTTTGGTGCAAGAAGGAAGATGAGGTCTCCCTTGCATCGGGAGTTTCATAAGGTGAAGTAGAAGGAGAAAAATCAAAAGATCTCCCAGCTTTTCCCATTGCTCTAACCCTCATATGATATTCATCTTCACACATCCATCTACGTAAAACACCTCTAGCTTCACACATCCATCTACGTAAAACACCTCCACAGATACCAATATTTCCATACTTGGAAGCTCTTCTAACTCAGAGATAACCCATGGAAATTGAGCACTCGAAGCTTTGGCCACTGCTCTAACCCTAAGCTTTTCCCACTGCTCCAACCTCGTATTCCCTTCAGCTTCACACATTTTTCTGTGCAAAACTCCTCCATAGATACGAATGCTTCCAATTAAGGAGACCGCGCTGGCGGACTAAGATTTCTATTGAAGTCGCAGTGGTACTCAAAATCAACATTTCAATCTACCTTACAAATCATCAAAGGGTCGTCCTAATACTCAATACAATAGTCATCCAAAGGGTTCTCAACATCATCAACACAGTAATCATGTACAAGGATTCCAACCTTATGCACCCCTCTTCTCACCACAGGAAAACAATCGTGAGTAGGGCTAGAGGCATCCTGGAGAACAACCTATCTAAGAGATTTACTGAAACACTAGTAAGTTCGACCTTTCGAAACACCCACAATATTCTATTGTCCATTCGGTGGCCTCTTCTAAAAAAACGTTGCAGTCGGTGGCCTCATTCAAGTTAGAGTCGCTGGCCTCTTCTGGAAAATTTGTTTATCAATAATTCAGGAGGAAGAATGAGAGGGCAAGCTAGAGAAAGAGTTAGTTGAAGACCAATACTATCCTCCTCTTCATGAGGGAACTAAACTATATGTGGGTAATCTACCCTTTGACATTGACAGTGAAGGGCTCACCAAACAATTCGAGCATTCTAGAGAGGTCTAACACCCTTCCCTGCAAAGGAGGAATGGAGTCTTCCTTGAATGCATTGGAGTGAACATTTATCAATCAAGATGAATAAACAAAGCCTCAGAATCTGATATCTTTCATTCCGTCAAGACAGACTTCTATCAGAGACGATTACCGCAGAATTTCAAGCAACTTAAAAGTATCCATGGAAGACTGGACTGGTTAAAACAATTTTATCAAAGCATAAAAAATAAAACTTGATTTCTCATACTTGAAAAAAGAATTTAGAACCACTGTAATAGAAGTCATAGACATTTAATTGTATACATAAATTATCTGTCAGCTAAGATACCAACAGTGGATCTAGAAGTTGTGTTGGTGGAGAACTAGGAATGGAGTCTTCCTTGGATGCATTGGAGTTGGAGGTTGTTGACCAAGAAATTGTGCTGGTGGAGAAATCATTGGATGGAATGATTGAGAGGAACTATCTCTATCTCTAAAATTATTTCATAATCATAATCCATAGCTATCTTTGTTTCATAGATCTCCAACCAAAGTCAGACTCGGTGCCTTGTGGAGTCCTTTTTTTCCCTAAATGTTTCCTTGGGAAGATGTGCTCAGGTTGGAGGTGGAGGTGATAGACTATGTGGGACGATCATGAATCATGAACAGAGGGTATGTGGCGTAAGCTCCAAGATCCAGATTTGATGTTTTTGGAAGATTTAAAATATAAATCTTCTTGTATTAATATTTCAAAGCACATATTAATGGAAAATATTCCCTGGGTGGATATGGTGTCTACAATAACAACCTGGGAGGCGTTAGCTTAGCCCATGGATTAGAATATTTCTTGCATCTCATTGCGGTAGTAGTGTATGTATGCGCTCTTATGTTTCGGAGTGGAGAATCCATGATGCACTCTTATGTTTCGGGGTGGAGAATCCATGCAGCAGGAAAAATAAATGGTAAGGATTTTATTTCTTACAAATATATAATTAATAAAATATAAATATGAATATAATTGACATTATGATTTATTTCCTTTGCATATGGAGAATAGAGACATGTTTGAATAGATGGAATTTAACTTTGGTAATGGCATTGGAGAACCTCCCACATCTGGATTCGTGCCTAAAAATTTCAAAAGCATTACTTCTACGGTACAACATCGACATTGGTAATTGCATTCATAACCATTGATTATTTATCGATTGATCTTTTGGAAGGAGTATTACTAAATATAATTTAATGTTGTCAGGATGCCACTTTGGCTTCTCTATTACTCCGACCATTTCCAAGCATTGTAATGATGAACATGAACGTGGAGACCAAAGAAGAGTGCTATGGGGTTGTTCCAAGAATTTACATCAAAACTACTAAATATAACGTGCTTTCTCTCGCCAAACAAGAAGAGCTCATAGCCAGTTCACCACCAGAGCCATTCTTCTCTGAGCTAGAGAAGCTACATAACCTTCTATTGGAGATCGTTGACACATACTGCTTATAATTGCAATTAATCACATCTACATCCAAGATAAGCTAAAAATTTCATAGTCTTGAAGAAAATCATAAATAATATGGTTGGTGACTTCTTAGGTTGCTTTCTATGGATGTTAGATCAAAGAATAAATCATTGGTTTTAACATGGTAGATAAAGAATAATTTTTCAATGGGATTTAGTTTTTGATGTATTTGAAATGTTACATAGGAGAATAGGTTATTGGTTTTAACATTGTAAATAAAGAATAAATTGTCAATTGGATTTAGGGTGTGTGGTAATAAATTGTCAATTGGATTTAGGATGTGTGGTTGTAGGATGAAGTGTTATCTTCTCCACCTAGGTTCTATTTTTTGTTTGTGTTGTTTCATTTGGTATTCTCCTTCATCAATTAAAAAGTTAATCTTGTCTTTTCCCATTTTCCTCATCATTTCATTATGTTGTGTCATCTTTTTGTCAACTATCCACTCATTAGCTAAGTAAAGAAAATTGATGCATTGGTCACCTTGATCAGGTTGATGTCTTTGGCATTCTCCTTCATCAATTAAAAAGTTAATCTTGTCTTTCCCCATTTTCCTCGTAGTTTCATTATGTTGTGTTATCCTTTTCTCAACTATCCACCCATTAGCTAAGTAAGGAGGATTGATGCATTGACATGACTGATGTCTTATTTTCAAGAAGGCCTCTAACTCAAATCAAACAATTAAGTTTGATGGGGGGAGATTCTTAGTGTCCATGTGTCGTACCTTTTTCTTCTCCTTAGTAAGAAAAGAGGTTTGATTGATCGATTATGTATATTTCCACTTATTAGACATGCACCTTGAAGTATCTTTGCAAGGGAATTAGAAGTACTTGTCACATTCGACCTTCTCAAGGTCTCTCAAGCACTTAGTTTTCCTTCAATAAGATCATAAGAATATAGTGGAGTTGATTAATTAATCAATTAATAAACTTAAAAATAAAAATAAAAACAAAAAGTTTATCATTTATAAATTGTACTCTTATTAACTGATCTAATTATTTAGATCACCAACATACAATGGGAATTGACTCAGCCAAGTAGAGCTAGATAGGCTCGAGATTTTAGGTCACCAACACTTTCCAACGTTACATGTTAGATGAAACATAATAGGTTCAAGATTAAGGATATAATACAAATCGTGTTAGATGAAACATGTCGACGCTTAAATGGCTATGGATAGACGATGAAAAATTCCCAATGAAATTCCCCTTAAAGAACTACTTAGCCTCCCGATTTTTGTAATGATTATATTCTACATATTAATATGGAGATTTCCTTTTACCTTAACCAGAAAAGTAATTGCAAGGATGAAAGAATTTTATTTCCCTTACTTGATACAAAAAACTCCACTAGTAGTCTGCAAGATCCAACATAGCCCAGATTCGCCTCGCATGAGAAGGGGTAGCTAGATCTGTCAACAGTCCCCCCAGGGGCACAAGGGAAGAATTTTGAGAAGTATTAAAACAAAAAATAATCAAAGGCAATGATCTCTTTTCCTCTCCCATACACTGGGAAGTGACCAAGCAAAGGGGCCCGACCACCATTCGGTGAAGTCGAAGCCGGTGAAGTGCCCTCTCACACCTCCAACAATTTAACATCTTGGGCATGCAATATTAAATCATATTGAACGAATTTAGAGGCAACAAAAGTTCAACTCTCATGGAAATAATAATGATGTGTTTCTCCCCATGAAGCCCATGTTAGTGTGGTCATTGTTTGAAAGAAATCTAGTGAGAATGGCGTGCACGACTACTATTTCCAAGAGGTAGTGGTTTGACCACTCCATAGGTCTGTTGCCCTTCACTGCAAATCCCTATGAAGCAGGAATGGAGTATTCCAATAGTTTTTCCTGACACCCTTCTCTGAAAAGCCCTGCGAAGGAGGAATGGAGTTTGCCAACAATTGTGGTGATGGATAACTGGTTGGGCAAAATGCTCGAGTGGAACTATGATTCATCTTGAAGGAAGAATTATCTCATGATTTGAATGATTGAGAGGAACTACGATTCATCTCGAAGGAAGAATTATCTCATGATCGTAATCCATGGCTACCTCTGTTTCAAAATTCTCTAACCATAGTCAGACTCTGTGCCCTGTGGAGTCCTTTACCTCCCCCAAATATTTATTTTGTAAGATGTGCTTAGGTTGGAGGTAGAGGGGATAGACGACGTGGGATGATCATGAATCATGAACAATTGTGAGTTGATATGTCAATATTTAAGCTTGAGATTTGATGTTTTGAAATATTTTAGGATAGGTCTTTTAGGAATAATGAATTTCATCAACTCTGATAATAATGAGTTTCAAATATTATATTAATTTGTAAAAAGACTGTGTTTTAATATTTCATATAAAAATGTTATAAGAGAGGCAACATTTGTAAAAATGAGTGTTTGTTAAAACACATATTTTGAAATGAACTTGGACATAAGGAGTCGTAGCAACTCTAATAATAACGAGTTTGAAATATTATATGTTTAGTATTTAATACAAACATCAAATTGAAAAAACATTTGTGATAATTAAGTATGCAATGACAACTAAAAGGATAAAGAAGATGAAATTATATTTTCTTGGAAAAGAACAGACTGATTTGAAAATTTGCAATTGTCTTTTTTTTAACTCATTCCCGAGAGTTTTCATGTTTCATACCATTAACCAAAGTCAAAATACATGAAACATGGTAGAAATTAATATGATCTTGTCATCAAATGTTATGTTGAAGAACAACAATCTAAACTCTAAAATGCTTGGTAAGAATCTGATGGATTATGGCTTATTTGTCAAAATTTTAACATCAGTTCAATGCCCAACCTTCATTAAGAACTTTCATTGTTGCTTGTTTTACATATCTTGTGCATAAAAAATAATGAGGACAAATGATTAGAAGAAAACAATGTTGACTCGACCAAAGATATGGATTGAATCCTCAGGTAATTGCTTTCTAGGGACGTTGTCAGTGTGTAATCAAGGAAAGATACCTTTCAAATACGCGACTTGGGTGTTGTTTAAGGGCTTCTTGAGTGTTGTACACATTGACTAAGCGTGTGTCTTCAACTTTCTGGAGCTCAGTGTCTAAATTCACCGATTTTAACCTTTTCTAAACAACTTCAACTTCACCATCTCTAATTGCTTTAACAACTTCAACATAGACCAATCAACAACCTGAACTGGGTTCAATTGGTAATTTACATATATAAATACTTATCTCAGTACTTTTGTGATCCATTCTTATCTTGTTCGTTCCCCTTATATTTCTATGGATACTTGATTTTTTTGGTCTTGTGTGGATTTTGAAGTTGAGATCGAAATAGTGCATCTTGTTAGGTGTTCTAGTGAATCTATATTCAATGGAAGCATTTAATCAACATGCATATGCATACCCATTTGAAACTAGGTAGGTTTGGATAGTCATATGGCTAACCTTATTGGCTCCAAGCTACACAATCCCATTTTCTTTTTAAAATGTATGTTAATTTTTTCTATAAAAGGATATTATAGAGAAAATTTGGCGTTCTCTTTCCCTAGCTTCGGGGGTATGCTAGGTATTGACGTTTACAATTTTCTTCACATGTCCCAATCAATATGGCCAGTTAAACTTACTCTACATCTTTCCATTACTTCACATGAATGTTCTATGTGTTAATGGAGTAATGGACAAGGCACAGATTCCCTAAACGACTTTAAGGTTGTCCACTCATGACCTATTATCATAAAGTGTGTATTGAAAATTATATTTTGTAAATATTAAATTTGGTGGAATTGTAACTTTAATCTTATGATATAAATTACAATTAATGGCATCTAAAACACATTTTTAGAGTGTAATTAAAAATGTATTTTAGAGTGTACCAATTTTCTAAATGACTTAAAAGACTTGGAGGGAAAAAAAAAGTTAAGGTATTATAAGGATATAATCAACTCTAATCTAGAAGATCAAAATTATCTATCTGTTTTGACTAGTGTGAAGAAAAAAATAAGCATTGCTGAGATAAGAACAAATTCTCATGAGCTTCATAGTAAAACTGGGCGTTGGTCAATTCCTAAAACCCCATGGGATGAAAGAGTGTGTCACCTTTGTGACACTAAAAAGGTTGAAGATGAAAAACATTTTCTCTTAGATTGTCTAGCCTATACCCAGATCAAGTAATCACTCACCCTCTTAAGGTCTAATAGACCAATTCGGGACATTAATCGACATCATCATCATTGTTATGATAAAGTATATATATTTAAAATTAAAACAATTCATAATATTTTATGTGTATATTTAAAATTAAAACAATTTATATTATTTTATGAAAAAATAAGTATTTGATTATTAAAATATGTTTAAAAATTATATTTGTTTATTTATTTATATATATTTATTTAAAAAAAATTATTATTAAAAAATTAATACTTTTTATATATGTATTTTTTCATTAATTTAAAAAAATTATATTTTTATTTATTTTTAAATTATAATTTTATATAATTATTTTAAAAAATTATAATTATTAAAAATATATTTTTCCATTCATTTTTTACTTCCCAATTCACACATGTTTTCTTCTCTTTAATGTATTCATTGTAGAAATTTAAAGACAAAATCAGCTCATAAATATTCTGTCATACACTTAGCAACCTAGAGATAATTGTCTTCTATGAACTCTGACCTGCCTAAACCCCTATTCAGAAATTAACATAATCAGAAATACACATTGCTAAGAAAATTTTGCAACAGAATAAACATAATGAAAAACAATCATTCAACTCAGAAATACTCAGAAATTTAGGCAATGCCAGGGAAAACCCCAATGTGGGAAAACCCCAATGTGTGTGTGTGTGTGTGTGTGTGCGAGAGAGAGAGAGAGAGAGAGAGATATTTTATTAGCTTCAGGAAATATATATCATCAACAACAATACAATTTCCAACAAGAGAAATTGACTTACAACACACTAAAACTGCCCCCCAAATATTCTTCCCTGGAAAACATGTAAAATCTGTACTGCTGCACAACCTGCCCTGAAAAAAACACCTTGGAAAATGTGCCCATAGTCTACTATATGAACTAATCTATACAACCCCGATGCAGCAAGAAAAACCCTCCAACAACCTCAAAATTTGTTCTACTTTGCCTCGAGTTTCATGCCCTCTTTCCCTTGTTGTACAGATTGTACGGATATGTATAGTATGACCTCCAACAAAAACAATAAATATCAACAATCACACATAAATATTCTCTTGGGATTTGTGCCCAATCTCTCTTGGGAAATGCACCCTCCTTGCTGCCCTAACTTTCCTCTCTCAAGCTATCACAGAAATCTCTCTCAATCTCCTTCTCATTGTATCTTTCACACTACCCTAGGTATTCTCTTATAATCTGAAAGTGACTCTTCACATTCTCCAACCCTAGATATAATGGCCAAGATCTAATCTTTCCTTTACAAGATCAAGGGCCATGATTGATTCCCTCCAAAATAAATCACTTAAAATATTAAAGTACATTTTCACATTATAACATAAGTGCACTTTATGAGATAAAGTCACTTTAATATTAGAAGGTACACTTTATTAAAAAGTCACTTACATAAAAGAACCACTTTATCACAACTTTATAAAAACCCATTACAAAGTCAAGTGTCTAGTAGTGTAGGTACAAGGTTACTTCCACATACAAGACACACATGCAGAGTACCTCCCGAGATAAAAATCTAACACTCTCTCTTAGCAAGGGATGTACTCGCTGCCATCACCATCATCTGGTCCCATTACATTGTTCTCAGTAGAAGCTCCCTTTGAACTTAGAGCCATCCTCAACACCTGCACAAAACTTGAACCAGAAGACATTTTCCTGACAACTATTCTGAACCCTGAGCTCCTAGGAGAATCCACTCTACCCTGAGCATCAGTTCGATCACAGCAGTTGAGCCTCCTGTCAATGCTCAGAAAAGACTCACTCTCTTCTCTCGAAATGCAAGACTAATTCCTTGGTCCCACCATAGTCTCAGGAGCCTCCTGCTCCTCATATGACGTTGAATCACATCCTGAAGGTTGTCCTCGCAACATGTACAACCTGCCCACCTGATCACCAATCAATTGTGGTTCCACCGGGTTCTCTCCCTCCCTGTAGATAAATACATGTCCCCTTTTGAACAATGTACAATATCCAACATCCTCCAAGGCTGAGACTGAGAGAAATTTAACTTTCAACCCTGGAACAAATAGAACTCCATCAAGCTCTAGGAATCCTCCATACTCGAGTCAGAATCTGACCCTTCCAACCCCATGTATATCTCATGCCATACCATCTTCACTCTCCACCAGCTGGCCATGACCTGTCTCTGTGATAATAAGGAATGCTCGCCAGATTCCTGTCATGTGACAAGAGGATCCACTGTTAACAATCCATTTGATATCACCCCCAAATCCTCCACTACCGACACTGGATATTAGAGTAACCAAAGAAAAGTCCTTATCAAACTTGGAAGAAAAGTCCTCCATGGTTGTTGTAGAAGTTGTCTCAGGTACCTCCTATTTATTTCTCTACTTATTCTTCTTAGGACACTGAGAAGCAAGGTGCCCCAACTGGTTACAACAGTAACATCTGACTTTACTCAAGTCCCTCCCATAATTTCCTTTCTTCTCGCCCTTTGCAACAGGAGCAACATTCTCCTCAGTTCTGTCTTCCTTCTGTTCACTGCTATGAGACCCCATCTGGATCTCCTCCTAAGTGAAGTCGTGCCACAACCCACTCCAATTTGGAAAATTTTCTCGACCCACCACACACTTCACAAAGACATCCCATTCCTTTGTGAATTATTTCAAAGCTGTCCTCCCCAACTCGGCTTCTGAGATGATCTCTCCCACTGCAGCTAACTTGTCCTTAACTTGGGCTAGTAGGGTAATATAGGATGAAACATCCTCATTGTTATCCATCTTCGAGTCATGCAGCTTATCTTTCAAGGCCATCTTCCGGTTAGCATTCTTAGCCTCAAATAAATTCTTCAAAGCTTCCCGCATCTCATAAATTGTCTTCTTCTCAGAAAGATGTGGAATGAGTGGGTCCTTCACACCATCCAGAATGATCCTCTGAGCTTTGGCCTCCTTTACCTCATGCAAATCCAAAGCAACAAGATCTGCTATGGGAGCCACAACAACATAACTGACATAGTTCCAAATCTTTTTCTCCTTGAGAACTACTGACATCCGGATCTTCCACTCCAAATAGTTGGAAATGTCATCCAACCGATCCTAAAATCTAATGCATGCAGTCATATTCCCTCTCACTATTCAAAGGAAAATAGACAATAGATTTCCCCCCTTCAAACTTGCCCAAAAATCTCACTGCTCACTGTCACTCAGAGCCCAAGCTCTCATACCATGTAGAAATTTAATGACAAAATCTGCTTATAAATATTTTGTTATACACTTAGCAACCTAGATATAATTGACTTCTATGAACTCTGAAATGTCTAAACCCACATTTAGAAATTACCATAAGCAGAAATACACATTGCTAAGAATTTTTTACAGCAGAATAAACACAATGAACAACAATCATTCAACTCAGAAATACTCAGAAATTTAGGCAATGTCAGGGAAAACTCCAATATGGGGAAACCCAAAGAGAGAGAGAGAGAGAGAGAGAGAGAGAGAGAGAGAGAGAGAGAGAGAGATTTTATTATCTTTAGGAAAGATATATCAGCAACAATAATACAATTTTGAGCAAGAGAAATCCACATACAACACACTAAAACTGCCCCTCAAATATTTTTCCTTGGAAAATGTGCCAAATTCGTACTGTTGTACGGCCTGTCTAGAAAACAACACCTTGGAAAATGTGCCCACATTTTGTTGTACGACCCTGCTGCAGCAAGAAAAACCCTCCAACCACCTCAAAATTCATGCCACTTTTCCTTGATTTCTGTTCCCTCTTTCCCTTGTTGTACGGACTATACAGATCCATACAATACGACCTCCAACAACAACAATAAATATCAACACTCACACAAAAATATTCTCTTGGGATTTCTGCCCAATCTCTCTTGGGACATGCATCCTCCTTGCTTCCCTAACTTTCCTCTCTCAAGCTATCTCAAAAATATCTCTCAATCTCCTTCTCATTGTATCTTGCACACTACCCGAGGTATTCTCTTATAATCTGGAAGTGACTCTTCACCTTCTCCAACCCTAGATCTAATGGCCAAGATCTAATCTTTCCTTTACAAGATCAAGGGCCATGATTCATTCCCTCCAAAATAAATCACTTAAAATATTAGAGTACATTTTCACTTTATAATAGAAGTGCACTTTATGAGATAAAGTCACTTTAATATTAGAAGATACACTTTAATAAAAATTCACTTACATAAAAGAACCACTTTATCACAACTTTATAAAAACCCATTACAAAGTCAAGTGTCTAGTAGTGTAGGTACGCATACAAGACACACATGTGGAGTACCTCCCGAGCTAAAAATCTAACATTCATCTGAGTAATGTGCATGATGGTGTGACATATAGCTTGGATGTTCATTGTTTAGCCTCTATATAGATTTTGAATATAATTTTGTTGGAAAATAAATAAAAAAATAACTCATTTTCTTTAATAATTTCTTATTGGATTTGGATTTTTTTTTTAAAATATTTAATTATATATTTTTTAACTTGGATGATAGATTAGTGTTTAATAATAATAATAAAAATTTTATTTTTTTAAGGTCACGACCAAGCCAGACACCAAATTGGTGTATGAGACCCCCAATTTATAATTTATTATTATTTAATTGTAAATTAACATGGTTTATTTACATTTTGATGCTTTTAATTTAATTTTCACTTGAATCATAGATTATTGTTTATTACTTAAACATAAATTAATGTGATTTATTTACATTTTAATTTTGTTGGTAACATGAAGAGAATATATTAGAATAATAAATGAGAATAATACTTCTCTGCAGTTTTGAAAGATATATTTTATTTCTAACATTATATCTCTGTGGTTTTGAAGGAGAATAATACTTTTCTAAGGTTTTTACCTTTTTTTACGAGAATAATCTCCGCAGTTACTCTAGGTGATGTGAACCATAATACTTCTCAAGCTTTTGAGCACCTAGACATGTGAAGTGAAATAAGGGGAGTAACTTTTTCCTTTGATTCAATTTTAATTTAAAATATATTTATAATTTAGTTATGTGTGAAAAATAAAAGAGACTTAAATATATTTAGTTTTTTTTTTCCTAAAGTAAAATTTGATTTGAGAGATAATAATTAATATCATTATTATGAGTTAAAAAAAATATTTTACATTTTTAAAGTGAATCCAAAACAATAGTTGTTACTTTTTTTTATCTTCTTTTCAATATGAGCACTCCACCACCTATTCCAAAAACTCATTATGTCAGAGGGAGGCCCCCCAAAATCACCCTGGAGATCCTTTACGATTATAAGGAATCATTAGAAAAAAGGAGAGAAGAAAGAGATGCCAAACGCAAAATAGAGTTAGAATCATTAGAAAAAATGAGTGAAGAAAGAGACATAAAACTCCAAATAGAGCTAGAGGCAATGCTTGATAAAAGAATTAGACTCTTCAAAGATACCATTCAAACTCAAATAAATGATAGATTGTTAGGGTTCAAGAATGAATTGCAGAAAATGGAGGATAGGATTCAAGAAATGGAAAAACATAAACAATCAACCCAAGAAGGAGAGGTTGAAGAAAATCACAACTTGAGAGATACGATTAAAGAGCTAGAAGAAAAAATAACCAACAATTTGACCCTCAGTAATCTAGAAAAAAAATTTGGATATCAAACCCATCAAAGAGGAAATGAATAAGCTAATCGAACTGGACCATGAGCGTAATAAAAGAGCCCCGAACCTCATAATTTTTGGTATAAAATAACAAAAATAGGAAGATACACTAGCAAGAGTAAAAGAAGAATTACAAAATAAATCACAAATTGATACAACTTACCTCATAGAAGCAAAGAGGCTAGGAAAAGTAATTTATCATAAAGATAGGTTGATCAATGTCAAAGTAAGTTGTAATGAAAAAAAATATAACATACTCAGTAAATCTCCGAGATTAAAAGGGTTAAGAATATTTATAAATGAAGACCTCATTCCCATAGACCAAGATGAACTAATGAAGGAAGTTCAAAAGATAAAAGAAGTAAGGAAATAAGGAAATTGGGCAATAATTAGAAATTGAAAAGCTATCGTTAGGGATAGAGACCAAAAGGATAATAATAAATAGGAATTTGGGACACTCGGGATCCTTTTTTGGAACTGTCCTGGCTTTCCATGGTGCAAAGGTTCTATGATAAGTTGGATCCCGAGTGATATTGATATTATTTTTCTAGTTGAAACTTGGGAGCATGAAGAGTCTAAGGTCCCTAATATAGAAGGATTTGTCTTGTGGTCTACATGGAACAAAAAGTCCCACCATAGAGGGATAGGAGGCATAGATTGTTATATTATAAAGAGCATTTCTCCTCACATTGAACTTCATAATATCGACACTCTCAATCAATACATTTGGATAGAAATTTCAGACACCAATGCTAAGAAGATGTATATAGAAATTTGTTATTTTTCACCTATTAATTCTTATAAGAAAAACAATCTAGATATAAATTGTCCCTATAACAATTTAGAACAAGATATTTATAGTTTGAAAAATGAAGGTAATATCCTCTTTCTAGGAGAATTTAATGCTAGGACTACGACTAAACAAGCCACTCTTTTAAGAAATGATTCCAACCATAATTCTTTATGTCTAGATGAAGACCTTGTTTTATCTAGTAGCTACAAAAGAATCTTTGAAGACCTAATTGAGAATTTGTTTGGTACTGAGTTGGTCAAGCTCTGCAGCTCTCAAGACCTAATAATTTTCATTGGAGTAATGAACTGGCCAAACTCCAACTAGATGAATTGTATTTAGGGGTTAGGTAGCAATGTTGTAGATTATGTGTGTAATGTCCCCACTTTGGGACATCATCACAGGGCAGAGACTTATGATGACCAGAGTAGCCAGATGGATGTTATAGCGAGTACTGGGGTATTTGAGAGACATTGTGGGGTCCAGTTGGCATTTATCATCATATTCCATCATTATGAGCCATTCCGCACAGGCTGGCTTTGGTTTCGTTCCATTCCGACGATTTCCATGATTTTGACTATTTTGAGCTATAAGTTAATTAAAATC
>JZKD02S1950822.1:387487-398863 GCA_000966675.3 Picea glauca
ATGGACGGCTTTGATCTTTCCGGGGCTTCGAGACCTGCAAGTCCCGATGCCTGGTGTCTCGGATCTTCGATACAGACGATCATGAGACATGTGTCCTTCTTCAGATGGAAGGCTCAGATTAACTCTCGGGGTTTCGAGACTTACGATGTCTCAAATTTCTTGTCCTCAGGAACTCCGATTTCCCGATGGCCAATATCCCGTCTCTTGCTAGATCTCCGCCACGTCTCTTCGCTAACAAACGGTCCAGATGCGATATTGACTCAAACGGTTGTGATTAAATCACAATATCGCCTTTCACGATTTCGGAGTTTCTGTTGCCGTGTGTTCTTGACATAACAAAGTCCCGATCCCCGAAACTCCGTTCCTCTGCTGACGTCACTCATGGTTTGACACGTGTTAACTTTTGCCACGTGTGACCCTGATTCGTTACCCACATGTGCCTCAATTGCTTGAATCAGTCTGACACTTGTCACTCCCTGGTTGTGCCACATGTCACTTTGCTGACGTGATCTGTTGACGTGTGTTGGATCGATGGTTCATATCTCATGCGTGTTTTAATGGCTGCGATCAAATCGCGAACTCGCACATCGTGAAATCGGAGTTTCCGTTGTCATGAGTTCTTTTCATTTTGAAATCGTGATCACCGATTCTCCGATGAATGAGATCAATGGTCCAGACCTCTTTTTCGCTTTAACGACTGCGATCATATCACGAAATCGCATATCGCGAAATCGGAGTTTCCGTTGTCAAGTGTTCTTTGCATTTTGAAATCGCGATCCCCGATTCTACGATGGCTTATCTCCCTCGCAGCTTCTGCATATCTGACAACTGTCAGGGTTTGCTTCCAATCTGACGGATTAGATCACTTCTTTTCTGCGCTTAACTCCTACGCTAACATCTGCGCAGCTTCTCCCGATCCAACAACTGTCGGGATTTCTGAGTGAGATCCGACGGTTCTCGGTCTCTTTCCTATGCTTCTTGCGCATATAAGACTGCTATTTCTCCTGAGCTTAATTTCCTTTGTCTTCTGTTTGCCTGTTATCTTCACTGTTGTACTTTCCATCAATGACAAGCATATTCTAACTGTTACACATTTCCAACAGATAACACATGTAGTAGATGGGAGTATCGATAAATACAAGGCAATATTTGTGTCTAGAGGGTTCTCCCAGCAAGAGGTAGAAGACTATGATGATACTTTTGCTCCAGTTTCAAGATACACCTCTATTAAATAAATCATATCTCTTGCAACATCCATGGGTTGGAATTTACATCATATGGATGTAAAGACCGCTTTTCTCAATGGAGTAATTGAGGAATAAGTATACATAGAGAAAAATCAAGGTTTTGAGGTACACCCGAGAGAAAACCATGTATGCATATTAAAGAAGGCCTTGTATGGACTCAAGCAAGCTCCAAGAGATTGGTATGCACAAATTGATAGTTACTTGACGAGACTTGGATTTTCCAAGAGTCGTGCTGATCCAAACCTTTATTACAAGGTTGTGAATGATGCACATGTGAGCATGCTACTATATGTTGATGATTTTCTAGCAGGTGTAGAGCCTCTCATTATTCAATGTAAGAGGGAGTTAGCCTCTGAATTCGATATGAAGGATCTTGGTCTCATGCATTATTACTTGGGACTAGAAGTATGGAAAAAGCATGGTGAAATATTCCTAGGGAAAGGGAATTATGTTGTAAATATCCTTCAAGAGTTTGGGATGATGGATTACAAATCCATGGAAACTCCCATGGTGACACATATGAGGAAGTTGAGAGACTCTGATTATGATCTAGTAGAATCGTCCTGATACCTAAAGTTGATTGGCTCATTGATGTATTTGGTTAATAACAAGCCTGGAATTTTATTTTCTATGAACATGTTGAGCTAGTTCTAGGTGGAACCTAGACATGAGCATTGGATAGCTGTAAAGAAAATTTTGAGATATCTTCATGGGATGTTAAATTATGGTTTGAGATATGCCTCAAATAGTGATGTACAATTGCATGGATTTACTGATTCAGATTGGACAGGGAGTGAAAATGATAGAAATAGTACTCCTAGTATATGTTTCAGTTTGGAATCTGCTATGATATAATGGGGTAGTAGGAAACAAAATTCTAATGCACTCGACACTGCATAAGTAGAGTATATTGCAGCTTGTGATGCTTGTGCGGAAGCAGTATGGCTCCATAAGCTGGTTTATGGACTATTTTATTAGGTGTTAGATTCAAATATGATATATTGTGATAATAAAAGTTGTGTGAATCTTTCAAATAATCCCGTGTTCCATGACAGGTCGAAGCACATTGAGATCAAGTACTATTTTCTCCATGATAAAGTCGAGAAGGGAGAAGTGATTATATAGTACATCTCCACATATGAGAAGATAATTTATATTTTGATGAAGCGTTTGTCCAAGATAAAGTTTGTATACTCAAGGTACAAGCTGGGACTTGTGGATATTGCTCCCTTGTTTGAAAGGGAGGAGATGACTTCCTTGGTTGGGAGGAAGTATTGATATATGGCATCATGGATATTCAGTGTGCTGGTGGACAGAAATTCTCCAGGTGGAGAACGGTCGAAGAAAAAAAGACTGTTGGTGGATAGACATTATCTCTATGGAGGATGGTCCAGGTTGAAACATTGTTGGTGGAAAGACATTCTCTGTGTGGAGGATGTCCCAGGTTGATAGATTGTTGATGTAATATGGACAACTATTCTTTTGGTGAATTGTTCAGACATGTAGAATGGTCTTGAACAACTATTCTTCTAGGATGTATGTTCGAATTAAAAGAATGGTTTGTCTCCTTGAGTTCATAATACTAACTAGATTGGGGAGATTGGTATAGGACAAACAATTTTCGTGAGTTCACAATAGTTTCAAGAGGGGGGGAATTGGTCCAGGACAACTATTCTTCTAGGACGTATGTCGAGATTAGAATAATGGTCCTTATAGACCATGATGTGTCTTTCAATATCTGGGCAGACAACTATTATTCTAGGACATATGTCTAGATTAGAAGAATGGTCCTTGTACCCCATGGCATGGATTTAAACATCTGGGAGGAAAACTATTCTTCTAGGACTTATGTACAGATTAGAAGAATGGTCTGTGTATCCCATTGCGGGGATTTCAACATATGTTGGGATAGTCATTCTTCTAGGACGTATGTCCGGATTAGAATAATGGTCTCTATATCACTCTGTTGAGTGAGTGACTTATGAGAGACACTCTGTTGAGTTCCCTAAGTCCATCACATGACTTATTCAACATCATTCTTGATTACTCAGATGGAGTATTCCCTCAAGAGATGATGCAGATGATGATACAATTTGATTCCACTAGACTATTGTACTGCATGGTGATATATTGTGTAGCTATTATTTGATTGCAGTGGAGACTATATGTCTATGGATAGTAGATATGTACTACTGTGGTGGATGTGTTCCACTGGTAGTGACTATGTGTTAGTAGATAGTAGTTGTGCGCTACTAGGAGTGGTTGTGTACCACTGGGTAGTAGTTTTGTACTACTATGGATCGACAATGTTGTGATCTATTGGATGGAATTGTAGAAACAATGTACTACTATTGGATTTCCATGGAGACTACCAGTAGTTTTGAAGGTGTTTCCGAGGTTGGTGTGCCAACCAATGGTGTTGGAGGTGATTTCCAACTAGATGGATAGTGATGATGATGCTCATGACTTGATCTGCATGATCATGAGAAAACATATGTGACTATGGTGATTCTACCTATAGAATGGTCTACAATACTATGGGATCCTTGTCCATACCATGTGAAATGGATGGATTTGTTTGAAACCATTACAATTAATACCTCCCTAGCCAGGAGGGAGTGTTGGTATTATGGTAGCTACGATAGGTATTAACCTCCATGTGTAACCTTTGGCTAGAATAGAATATTATGGAAGCAAGAGAAACCATAAACAAATGTGTAGAAACCCTAGAAGACAAGTCGACTCAGTAAAATAATTAATAATAAAGTATTATCTTCTAGAAGGACAAGTCGTCCCAGAAAAGTGACAAGAACCACTATAAATAGAGGGTACCTAAGCTCATTTGTACTCACTTTAATCACTCTCTCAGTCAAGTCTAGCGCAAGTTTGGAACTGCAGCTGCAATTTTGGAACTGCAGCTACAAGTTTGGAACTGCAGCTGCAAGTTTGGAAGGTACACATTCTAAGGTGATTCTTGGTCTCTCTCTCTAGTGCTATCTAACCTAAGATATGCACCCTATCTTCTAATATCTCTTAGTGACATATTGGAGTATATTGGTGGTATTCTTGGTGGATTCTTCGAATAAGTGAAACTGCAACTGTTGTAGTTGAGTAGTGTTCTTGTTCTGTGGTTTTGGGACTTTCTGTCTGGTGCGCTATATTTGGAGAAAGATGCACTCTCTTGGTTATCTATGAGTTCTAGTGCTACTTCTAGAATCGTTATATATAGAAAAGGTTATGGTTCTTGGGGGTGGTTGCGTGCCTATGGTTTGGTGACAATATTATGATATTGTCTATTGTTAAATGAGCACATTGAATATTTTAACAACTAGGTGTTGGCCCTCGACCAAGTTTTGGGGAAACTTTGGTCAGTTTTGGAGGTTTTGGCCCACTTTTGCACTTCTACATGTTGGTTGAAGTAGGAGCACCCAGGTAGAGATGATATCATGGATCTTACCTATTTTGAGGGTTATGTTGACCCAATAAGAGGTCCTATGGGTTTTTTAACGGGTTTATGGGATGTCGGCCCATGGGTTTTCCCCATGTTTAGGCCTTATTGTAAGATTTTGTAAAGTATAAATAAAGAGGAATGTATTTTAGGAGAATAGTTTTGTGTGCAAAGGAATGTATGTGGTTGAGGCTTTGTTCTTGACTGTGATTTTGTAGAAGGTTCTAAGTGCCATGATAAGAGATTATGGCTCTATGCATTTGACCTAGTTTTGGAAGGTAAAGAAGGAGGATCTAGTGCTTAGTGCACATATCTCATGTCTTGTGAGAAGTTTGACTATGTGGCTTAGTGAATAGGAGTGGATGGATGTAATATTTTGGGTAATAATAAAGAGGTGAAGTGGTTTGTGGACATAGCCCCACCTTGGGGTGAACCACGTATATCTGGTGTCTCATGGTTTGTTTTGTGCAGTGTCATTTTTGTTATGCATATTCTTAGTGCTTTGATTATGATGTGTAATGAATATATATTTTGTTGCTTAAGTACTTTAACTATGTTAAAGGGTAAATGAATGCTAGGATTAACTCACAGTGATAAGTGTGCAGGGTGCATAATCACTTGTTGTTACCGTGCTTATCTGTATTTGATTTTGCTCTGCGGTGTTAGTGAGGTTAATAAGCTAATGCATGTTCACTTCCTAAGAATTAACAGAATATTCTACGAAGTGATCTTATCACAGATTCATGTCCCATCCTGGTTACAGACACCTGCGTCCTATAACCCCCTTGCTTCTACCTCAGGTGAGACTTTGCCTGCTTCACAGGTGTTGTCGAAAGGGCCGGTAGTCGGGGATTTTTTGGTGCACTATTAAGTGTTGAACCCTGGGTCTTCCTCTGTGCTAACAAATGGTTCCATTGTCGAGACCTGAAACTGTGATTGCTCGGAACTGAAGTAAAGAAAAATAAAATATCTATGGATAGGTTTGCTGCTGAAGTGCGCAATACTCTACTTGACTTGTGAAGCTTTGTGCCAAGAAAGTAAGTTGTTCTAAAGAAAAGAGGTAAGATTTTTTTCTTTGGTAAGAGAAAGATAAGTGAAATTTTTTGTTTTGAAAGCATGAATTTAAGTATGTTTAATATATTATGTCCTAATCTGAAGGCTAGGGTGCAGTTGAAAGAAAGAGTTGATTTGAGTAAATTTAATGGAAATGAAGAAATATATTTTATTCATATGCATAGAAAGAGTTTTTGGACTAATAAGTGGATGCAAGAACCTAGAAATAATTTCTGCAGATTGCAGGCCCAACACTATGATCCTAGAGGAAGTGCGCCGTACAAAAAAGATTGGGGAACATTTAAGAGAAAAAGAGGATTGACTTTGTGTTATAATTGCAGAAGGTCGGGACATCTTGCTAAGGAATGCCCTGAGGTAGGCCCTATTTGTCTTTGTTGTAAATTTGTTGGTCATAAGGTTGAGGATTGTCCAAGGATTATTGCTAAAGTTGAAGGGAGGGACATAAGACAATAAATTTATGAAAAGAGTCAAGAGACTAAGGGTATGTTAGAAAGTCATAAAGATAAAAGGTCATAGGAAGTTCAGAATATGTTATTACAGTTGGAAGAAATGATGGATGTTCATAAAGATTTAAGTTTACCAGAAAGCCTAAAAGAAAAACAACGCATAAGTGCAAGAATAAAAGACTTTGACATAGACTGTATAGTCTTGGATGAAGAAAGACAAGTGAATATCATGAAAAAAGAAACTTGGGAAGTTTTGGGAAAGCCTACTGTGGTACCTTATTTAGGAAGGATAGGCTTGTTTAAGGGCAAGATGATAAATTTATGTGGAAGAGTAACTACTGTACCTATTATTGTTCATGGAACATCGACTGAAGAAGAATTTGAAGTCATTAGGTTTGTTGAGGACAATGCCCCTTTCCCACTTTTGTTAGGTAATACTTGGATTGAGAAGGATCAGATCAAAAGGAAAGTAGAGGAAGAAGCTACAGAAAAGAAAAAGAAATAATTAAGGGATTTCATAGCTAGGAAAATAGACCAACTAAGATAAGAATGAGAGGATAAGTCGAAGCAACAGAGCAAAGTAACAACGTAGGAGGGATAGAAAGAAAAAGAATTAGCTATCAAGGTTGAAAGAATGAAAGAAGGCTTGAAGGACCTATCTATCCAAGAGAGAAGTATGCCCACATAGGAAGTGTTAAGAAAAGGGATATTAACTTCATAACCTTTGAGGGTACCTCAACAGTGCGAAGCCACTATGCTAGGGGAAGATAAGAATAAAAATGTAAAGAGGATTCTAGAAACAATTAAAGAGACTTAGATAACAGGAAAGAAGGAAATGAATCTCAATAAAAATAAGGCTAACTTGGAAAATCTACAAGAAGTTAAGCAAACCAGATGGAAGACTTCACAGACCAAAACCTCGCAGGAGGCAGGTTCGTAGGGTTTGAACCTCGCTGGAACAACAGGTCTGTGCATATTTGGACTTCGCCTTAGTTTATATAATTGTTGGAGGTGCCCTGACCGTTAGAATGACTCTCTAGAATGGTTAGGAAACACATTTATGGGTTTATAGACTGCTTTTGGACATTGATACAACGCCATAATGACTATATTTACATTAATGCAAGCATTTAACTCTAGTTTCTATATGTTGGAAGATATGTCACGCCGCCCCACTTATTTAAATTGTCGATTGTGGCACTGGGAACACTTTTTGCTACACATGACTGACTGAGATAAGTTGAGAATTGTCCAAGTGTCGAAATGTGCTACCTGTTGTTATCTAAAAGTATACCCCACTTGTCTGTTTGTCTATCTGTTATCTGTTAAAAGATAGAATTTCAGGTGAATGCAACGACTTGGAGAAGTCTATCAAGGAAGTTATTAGGAAACTCATGGCTGACAGACCTGTATCTGAAGGTATTCAGGTGTCGTTGACTAGGGGACTACAGGCTTCCCCTTCGAATGGATGTCATTCCAATCTCATAGATCCTTTAACTGAACAAATAAGAAAACACCATAGTGATTTAGCTAATGCGAAGAAGATCCTATCGATCTTGACTGAGTATATCCCAGCTCTGGCTGGCGTTGTTAACCGTGATAATATCCCTCGTGATTTAGAGTACTCTGTGTTCATTGTGTACATTCCAAAAGGAATTCACATAGTAGGGAGTAAGTTAGGGTAGATCCCACTATTGAAGCATAATGACTTCAACTTAGGAGACCAGAAGAACTACGCCATGCCCCTAGCCACTCATTTTTCCACCCTGTGGTACACCAATGACATGACAAAGAAGTGGCAGTCTAATGCCATGTTTCATAGATATTGTCAGCAGTTGAAAGTCTCCATTGAAGAATTCCCTCATATGACATCGCATACCCTACATCAATACCGACCCATAGCGAAGTTTCACGCTAATCCCCACTTCATTTACATCACTGTGCGGAGAGATGAGCACCAGGAAAAATTACAGTCATACTATAAGCTCACAGATGCATATATGGAACAGATTATAAAGGATTGGCCAAAATAATTTCTTGTACCTGTCACCGATGCAGAGTTATCTAACACTGATACTATATAAATCCTGATGGTTACATGAGTTGAACATGCCAGAAAATCTAGTGGGATGAAGAAGTAGAGGGAATGCAAAAAGAAGGTTGAATTCAAGGACATAGAGAATGATGAAGAGGAAGAAGAGGAAACCTCTGGAGATAGCAGGTCTACCTTGCCAGGAGGAGGAGAAGACAAAGTAGAAGTATAGGGAGGAGGAGATGAAGGAGAAGAAGAGAAAGGAGGAGGCGAATCTACTAGCACCCCACCACCTGAAGATCCTCTTGTTGTGACAATGACCCCACAAAAGAGGAAAGTTACTCCGAAGAAACCTTCAACAAGGAATAAAATGTGTGCCAATAAGCCACAGTTGGAAGACACTCTCACTAACGATGACATTAGTCTAGTCCACGGAGATATGGAGGACACCTCTGAAGACATGTTGCAGAGATACGAAGAGAAACAGGTGGAGTTATATGAAAGGATTGAGAGGGAGTTGAAGGAAGTGCAGCAGGTTGTTCTCTTGGTCCACATAGTGCCTATTGTGTCGTCTGCAGGGTGAACTAACCATAGACTTGGAGGATGAACTAAGTCTGCAGGGTGAACCAGATATTTGGATCACCCTCCCCCAGTATAGCATCAAGGTTCCCATCCCTGCATCATTACAGGATAGCCCCAACTTGGATGTTGAGGTTAACCTTAAAGGAATACCTCCAAAACAGGTCAAATTATTGGAGGTAGGTTTGAAGGCATACATAAGGGAACAAAGAGAAATGACTGCTGAAAGAGAAGCCCAACTAAGAAGGCTTGCCGATGCAACTGAAGCCTTGTTATAGAGAGCTCGGGAAGAGAAGAAGAAGGCTATAGAAGCCTTGCAAAAGGAGAAAGACGAAGTCCTAGTACAATTACGAGTAGCGCAGGACAATGTAGTTTCCTATGAAAGCGAGAAAGCAGAGATTCAGGAGGAAAAGAAAGCTGGTGAAGCCCAGCTACAAAAGGAAAAAGAGAAGTTTCTCATAGAGCAAGCCATGGTCAAAGAAGCAGTAAGAAAATCATGTTGCTCTATGCCAGGCTTGGTACAGAAGGAGCATGAGCCTATCTAAGCTCAAGTAGCGAAGCTCGCAGAGACCCTCCAACATTTTCAGGTTAGGATAGCTGAACTGGAGGCCTGAACAGTGCCAAGCACCCTGCAGGAGGTACGTGACCATAGGGAGGAGTCCACCAAAAACACAGTAGCAAGTATAAAATCCCTATCATCGGCATGTAAACAGTTGAGTGATAGAAGCACCAGGACGTATGAATGCCTTGCTGAAGATCCAAAGTTAAAGAATCTAGAGACTCAGTTACAGGGGGCGCAACGACAAGAATTTTCATTACAGGTGCAGATGAAGTTGCTCATAATATTGGAAAGATTTAAGAGATCCCAGGAGCAACGCACTGTACAACAACAGATCACTTCCCTCCAGGGTAAGGTGATGGAAGTAACACAGAAATTACAACCTGTGTAGGACGAAGCTTGCAAAGTGTTCAAGGAGATCAATGGCCAGGGTCCACAGTTAGATCAAGTAGTTTCAACAGTAGAAAAATGCTTGGAAGGGCCTGTTACAGAGCAGACAGTCCAGAAACTCGTTGAGAAGGAGGCTCAGGCAAGGCAACAAGTCGAGATAGCTCGAGGCTTTTGAAGCAACATTTTTCAGACCTGAGTGACTTGGGCGAGTCACAAGTGAGTGTTGGGGGCCTGTTGGCCCTCGACCAAGTTTTGGGGAAACTTTGGTCAGTTTTGGAGGTTTTGGCCCACTTTTGGACTTTGACACGTTGGTTGAAGTAGGAGCACCGGGGCGGAGCTAAGATCGCAGATCTCACCTATTTTGAGGGTTATGTGGACCCAGTAAGGAGTCCTCTGGGTTTTGTAATGGGTTTATGGGATGTCAACCCATGAGTTTTCCCCATGTTTAGGCCTTATTGTAAGATTTTGTAAAGTATAAATAAAGAGGAATGTATTGTAGAAGGAGAGTAGTTCTGTGTGAAAAGGAATGTATGTGGTCGAGGATTTGTGATCGATTGTGATTTTGTAGAAGGTGCCAAGTGTTGTGATAAGAGATTTTGGCTCTGTGCATTTGACCTAGTTTTGGAAGGTAAAGAAGGAGGATCTAGTGCTTAGTGTGTAGATCTCCTGTCTTGTGAGAAGTTCGACTTAGTGGCTTAGTGAACATGAGTGAATGGATGTAATATTTTGGCGAATAATAAAGAGGCGAAGTGGTTTATGGATGTATCCCCACCCTGGGGTGAACCACATATATCTAGTGTCTCATGGTTTGCTTTGTGTAGTGTTATTTATGTTATGCATTTTCTTAGTGCTTTGATTATTATGTGTAATGAATATATATTTTGTTTCTTAAGTACTTTACTTATGTTAAAGGGTAAATGAATGCTAGTCTTAACTCACAGTGATAAGTGCCCAAGGTGCATAATCACTTATTGTTATTGTGCTTATATGTCTTTGATTATGCTCTGAGGTGTTAATGAGGTTAATAAACTAATGCATGTTCACTTCCTAAGCATTAAAAAAATATTCCACGAAGTGATCTTATCACAGATTCATGTCCCAACCTGGTTATAGACACCTGCATCCTGTAACTCCCCCTTCTTCTACCTTGGGTGAGACTTCGCCTGCTTCGTAGGTTTTGATGAAAGGGATAGTATTCAAGGTTTTGTTGGTGCATTGTTAAGCATTGAAACCTGGCTCTTCCCTTGTGCCAACACTGGGCATTGGTCAATTCATAAAATACCATGGGATTAAAGAGTGTGTCACCTTTGTGACACTAAGAAGGTTGAATATGAAAAGCATTTTCTCTAAGATTGTCCAGCCTATACCCAGATTATATCTCAATTTCAAAATATTTGTTACACTACCAACCTTCCTAACCTCTTAACTCAACAAAACTATGGTGATCTTGGAAAGCTTCTCTTAATTCTTTTCAAGCACAGAAACCAAATTCTAAAGAATTGTAAGTAAGCGCTTACCCTCTTAAGGTCCGATAGACCTATTCTGTCTGAGTGGATGTTAATCATAATCATAATAATAATAATAATCATCATCATCATCAT
>JZKD02S1950822.1:409737-424203 GCA_000966675.3 Picea glauca
ATGAGTTTGTGGTAGTGCCATTTGGGTTAACCAATGCCCCTGCCACTTTCATGTGCTTAATGAACAATGTACTCAGTAAATTTTTAGATAAATTTGTACTAGTGTTTATTGATGATATATTAATCTATTAATCTACTCTAAGAATAGAGAAGAGCATGAAGAGCATCTTAGACTTGTGCTGCAAGTGCTAAGAGAGCATCAAATCTGTGCTAAATTCAACAAATGTGACTTCTTCCAGAAGAAAATACATTACTTGGGACATGTTCTGTCCGAGGAAGGGGTAGCAGTAGATCCTGACAAGATTAGGTCTATCATGGAATGGCCTACCCCAAAGGATGTTTCAGACATCATATCCTTTATGGGATTAGCAGGATACTATAGGAGATTTATAAAAGGATTCTCCAATATTCGTTGTCTAATCACTGCCCTCCAGAAGAAGGGGACAAAATTCCTGTGGACACAAAAATGTGAAGAAAGATTCCAAACCTTGAAACATCTATTGACCCATGAACCCGTGTTGAAAATCATTGACCCAGAAGCTAACTTCCTTGTTTGCACAGATGCATGTAAGGAAGGGCTCGGAGGAGTCCTTATGTAGAAAGGAAGTGTGATCTGCTATGAATCTCGAAAATTAAATGAACATGAAGTCAACTATATGACTCATGATCTAGAACTGGCTACCATAGTGCATGCCTTGAAAATGTGGAGGCATTACCTCTTGGGAAGAAAATTTGTACTTATAACAGATCACTGTGGATTGCGGTATTTGTTTGAATAACCAAAGATCAATGCTAGACAAGCTAGATGGATGGCCCTCCTTAGCGAATTTGATTTTGAAATGAAACACATTAAAGGGAAAGAAAATAGGATGGCTGATGCCCTTAGCAGAAGCATGAAAACAATTCACCTGGCAGCGGTGAGTACCTGTGAGACAGATGTCAAGAACAGAGTCAGAAATGCACAGGAGAGAGATCCCTTCGTTCAGACTGTGACCCTATATCTATAGAAAGAACCCACTGGAGTAAAATATGAAGGCTTCCAGATGACCGAAGGAGGTCTTCTCACTTACAGAGATAGACTGTACATTCCAAATTGTGATGACTTGAAGAGGTTCATTATGGATGAACTACATAAAAGACCATATACTGGTCACCCAGGATACCAGAAAATGATCATTGCCACCCGGAAACAATTTTATTGGCCTGGATTGAAGAACGACATAGCCAAATATTTGGCCCAATGCATAGAGTGCCAACAGGTTAAAGTAGAACATCGACACCCAGTAGGATTATTACACCCTTTACCCATCCCAGAATGGAAATGGGAAACCATCTCTATGGATTTTATCACTGGATTGCCAACTTCAACCAAGCAAAATGATGCCATTATGGTGGTGGTGGATAAACTGAGAAACTATGCTCATTTCATCCCTGTCAAATCAACCTGCAAGGTGATAGATATCACCCAGGTATTCATGAAAGAGGTGTTCAGACTGCACGGTATGCCGAAAGAGATAGTGTCTGACAGAGACACCAAATTTACTTCCAATTTTTTGAAATCACTGATGGCTGGTTTAGAGACCAAATTGTTGTTTAGCACAACCTATCACCCTCAAACCGATGGACAGACAGAAAGAGTGAATCAAATATTAGAGGATATGTTAAGGATGCATGTAATGGATCAACCCAGGAAGTGGGAAGACTACCTGCCATTGGTAGAATTTGCCTACAACAACGGCTACTAAGCATCCTTAAAGATGAGTCCCTTCGAGGTCCTCTATGGTAGGCCGTGTAATACTCCATTCAGCTGGAGTAACCCTGTAAACAAGATTTCTTTTGGACCCGATATGTTGAAAGAAATGAAACAGCAAGTGACTCAGATAAAAGAAAACCTGAAGGTTGCTCAGAACCGACAGAAAAGTTATGCCGACCAAAAGAGAACTCCAAGAGAGTTCAAAATAGGAGACCATGTATATCTCAGAATTAAGCCCAGGAGGAGTTCCCTGAAAATGGGAGCTTGTGCCAAGTTGGCACCCTAGTATTGTGGACCCTTTGAGGCTCTAGATAGAGTGGGACCTGTAGCCTATCGGCTAGCACTTCTTCCCACAGTAAAATCACATAATTTTTTCCATGTTTCACTATTGAAGAAATATGTACATGATGCTAATCATATAATTGACTGGTCTGTGATCCAGGTGGAACCGGAGGGAGAATTTCTACCAAAACCCCAATGCATATTGGACAGAAAGGAAACCCCGCTCCAGAACCGAACCATTGCACAGGTAAAGGTGCAGTGGAGACATTTTGGCCTAGATGAGGCTACATGGGAAATGGAGGATGCCATGAGACAAGCATATCCGATTTTGTTTACTTCTGTACATGAAATTCATGTTAAAAGATAAGAACATTGAGGATGATGTTCCTTTAATGGGTGGGAATTGTAACACCCTGTTTCCCCCGGTTTGTAAAAATAACTAGACTGGCCCAGAACTGTGGCAAACTCAGAAATGTGAATATGTGATGTGAATGGACCTTGTGGAAAAGGTCGATGAATATGAATAACATTATGAATTTGTATTGCATAACTGCTGGGAGGGGATGTGCTGAAAAAGAGACCACGATGGTTGTAGAAAGGCGATGGAAAGCACCTGGAAAGGTGGCGTTAACTTCCACCGAGAATCAATACTGTATTTGGACTCCACTGGCCTGGAGAACCAAAAGAGGCTCTCTGACCCCAAATTAAATGTCTCGCAGGATGATAGGCAGATGGATCCTAAGGAGTTAATGAGGGATGGGGAGGTGAACTGCAAATCCGTAGAGCCATCAGGCCTAACCGACGCGAGGTAAATTGTGCCACATGCAACCTTGCAAGATGATAAGGCATGAGGGAGAAGCGATTGGGGGGGACGAAACGAGGGGAAAAAGAGAACTCTGGCGATATGCAGAGTGGGTGATAGCAGAGAGGAAGGAGAGTAACCTTCGCTCCTGTTCACTAGCAAACAAAGATGCAGTCTCACAACATCATCATCTCATCTCGTGGGTGGGTAGTGGTAAATCCGCTGGGAGTCATTGAGCCTACGGTTGGGTGGAAACGAGTACCCCTCTCAGCAGTTGAATAACCCCTGGTGTTACTTTCTGATAAGTGTTTTTCCTTTGACATATTGAAATATATGTATGCTGACATTTATGATCATAAGCTGTGAAATCGTGAATGACTTCATTATAAGAATGTATGTTTGGTGTCTTGATCAGTAATGGTAGTTGTATGTTTATATGGAAAGACTACGTGTGGCTTATGCTCTCTTAAATTGTTATTTATATGCAAACTGATCTAATTTAGACTTCACGCCTAGTTCTCGGGAGAGAGATACCCTTATCTGCCTTAGATAGTAGCTTGGGTAAACCTCCCCATAGAGATACCATCCTTGAAAACATCATCAAGAACCTGGAAGGAGGACGTGAGGGTGCAAGGCCCTAAGAAATCCCTGATAAGTATCGAATCGACGAATGAGATCCTATCGGGAGATCTGTGGTCACTCATGACCGTCAGATAAGAAGAAGAAGTTGGAAAGATAAGTACCTTAACCTTGATAGGTGTTGATCAACGGACGAGATTCCGCCGGGAAATCTGTGGTCACTCATGATCGTTAGATTTGGTAGGAGAAAGTAGGATGTTAAATGCCTTACCACCTTGTCTTTCTATACCTTCATGGATAGCAACGAAATCGGGAATTGGGAACTCGGGAGTTCTGATGACAAGAGATCAGGATGTTCCATGGTGGAAACCCCAGAGCAGTCATAGACCGACCGATTTCGGGAGGCTACGTGTCGAGAGATTACCCATTTCAGGAAATCAGGAATTGGGAACTCGGGAGTTTTGGTGATGAAATATTGGGGCCTTCCATGGTAGAAACTCCGAAATAGATTTGGGTCGTCCGATTAAAGGAGGCCACGTGTCATGAGATTTCCCATTTCGGGAAATTGGGAGTCGGGAACTTGGGAGTTCTAGTGACGAGAGATCGGGATGTTCCATGGTGGAAACCCTGAAGTAGTCATAGACCGACCTATTTCGGGAGGCTACATGTCGAGAGATTACCCGTTTTGGGAAATCGGGATTCGGGGATCAGGAGTTCCATTGACAAGAGGTCGAGCTCTCGCCTTGATAAATCCCGACTTATAAATATCGAGATGTTAGCATGTGGTTAAGTCCTGATGAACGAACGAGATTCCTTCAGAGGATCTCAGGGTCTATAATGACCGTCAGACGTGGGGAAGAGACATCAACTTTAAGCCGGGGCGCGAATGCGCCTTAGGGTAAGTGGCGAGCAGATCTGAACGACCAAAGTCCACCCGCCCAGATCTATGGTTGAGGCTTCATTTCAGAGCCCCGTTGTTGTTCTTCCTTTAGCAGTGAGGGGGGGGTCCAAAATCAAACGTGCAACTCGGGAATGGTCAGGATCAATTCACCTTAATCAACGACATTTAGACGAATTCAGGACCCCCTTGCCATTCTGCCTTTAATGGGGGGGGGTTTGTCCGAAATGGTGTGGCATGTGAAGTGGGACTCGTCTCCTGTCACACCGCCCACCATGTCGTGTTTCTCCTCTCACCACCTATACTCCGCTCACCCACGCGACAGGGCCGTTCCTAATGGCCATTTTCCAAACCTGTAGGGACTCGTCCCTATTGGCCAATTACCAGCCCTGTCGGGGTTCGACGGTTGCAGAGTCGAACGATTCGACATCCCTGTAGCACCGAGGTGCGAAATACAAAGAGGCACCATGAATTATTTTACCTATGATCATGACCCGCGATCACATGGGAGCAGAGAGAGAGAAAGAGCTAGCTTGCGCTAGGCATCCGCAGAGGATTCAGAGGCTCTCATTTTGCAGAAATCAATGAAAACTGTGATTATGGTAGTGGGTGTGTGACAATAGTATTTGAGAACCAACTCAAATATGAGGCTACAACCTCTGATAACAAGATATAGCTTGCAGTGATCACTAACTCTCAGGTTTCTCTAGTACCTACTAGATAGAAGCAACAACTCCTAGAAAATCTTATATGACCAACTAGAAGTTAGAGGACTACAATCGTCCCTAACACCACCCTACCACCCTGATTGAATCTTACAAAACTTTACTTAATTTCTCTGTCTCTGACATGATCTGTTAAAGCTCCATGTATCCTCTGCCTTCTTTAGTTTCTATGCTATGTTCCGCTTCTGCCTCTTTCTGCTTCTATGCTTTGATGTTTTTGCTCTTGCGCATGATCACCTCTGTCCAGCTTCTCTTCTGCCTTTTATGCTCTGTTCTACCTCTGCATACTATACGCTGTGCCTATGATCTACACTTTAGTTCATGCACACTGTCACCTTCTACCCACATCCATATATCTCGAAAAAGCACACACTCTTCTATGTTTTTCATGCCTTTCTCACGCCGATTCCTCTGCATGATCATCATGGAAACACTTCATATTTTCTGGCGGTTATGATAAATATTTTCATCATCAGTGGCCATTATCCAAATATTCTTTGGCTTCTTTGACAGTCGCAACTCTTTGTCTTCTCTGTCAGTTACAGCCAGTCGGGTTTTGTCTTCTTTGGCTTCTAATCCTCTTCCTTCACGTGACCACCAGCAGTGACCACACGCCTATTCAAAAGGCTCTTCGTGATCTTGGTCTAGCAAGTGATAGATCCGTTTTTTGATATTAACTTGAGAAATGATCTCATGTGACCACGCGATTGCGGGCGCGTCCAAAGGTGGTTTGAATCAAACTACTATTCACCTCGCAATTTACCTTGAGGCTCCACGTGCCCTTTCTATAAAACTGTGGTTTCAATTGTGGCATGCCCTCAACGTATTAACCTTTGCGCACCTTCACTTTACTTCCCCTTGAAGTATGAATATTATTGCCACGTGTCCTCTTGAATCGGACGATTGAGGCCTACTTCAGAGATTTACCTGGATTCCACAGGATTACGCCACGTCTTTTCTGGATCAGACGGCCCAGATTCACTTCAGAAGATCTAACGCTTGAGATATTCTTCGGACGATCTGATGACTGAGATCTACTTTGGATGATCTGATGGTCGAGAATTTATTTCGGCTCTCCAAACTTCAGATATTTCAAATCTCAAAATGATGCTCTGGATCAGACGACCCAGATTCACTTCGAAAAATATGACACTTGAGATATTCTTTGGACGAGATGATGACTGAGATCTACTTCGGATGATCCGACGGTCAAGAATTTATTTCGGCTCCCTGTCACTCCAGACTTCGAGGATTTCAAATCTCAAACTGACGCTCTAGATCATACGACCCATATTCACTTCGGACGAACTGATGCTTGAGATCTTCTTTAGACGATCTGACGTCTGGGATCTACTTCGGATGAATCGACGGTCAAGAATTTATTTCGGCTCTCCGACTCTCCAGGCTTCGGGTATTTCAGTTCTCAACTTGAAATTATTGAAGTGATATTTTTCCAAAGTGTAACCTTCTCACATCTTTAGATACGAAACAAATGATGTTCATTTGATCAAGATCTTAGATCAACGACTCGATCTGTCTGCGATGCAACTTTGCCTTGGATTACATCCAACAACTCTCAATCTTTTCTTATCCTATCCTTCCATTTAACTTGATTCGACAACTGACATAAATTCAGGTGATTGAGATGTCAAATCTCAGCCCTTTCTTAACCTGTCCTTCCACTTAAGGTGATCCAATGACTGACGAAAATTTGGATAATCAAATTCTCAATCGTTTTGCCCCTCTTATCATATCCTTCCTCTTAATTTGATTCGATGGCTGATGGGTATTCGGATAATCGAATTCTAAACCATTTTTCCCGGATTATCCTATCCTTCCACTTAAAGTGATCCAACGGTCGTGAAGACTCTTGAAGAAGATCCACGATCAAGGATTTGATCCCGATCACATTATTGTACTGCGCTTTCCCTTCTGAGCTTTGATCTCTGCATATTGTTCGCTTGTCCTCCTAAGATTATGCTTTTCCTGTTGTCCATCATCATTGTTGTTCTTTCCATCAATGAAAAGAACACTCTTCCTATAAAACATGCCAAAAATCTCCCGCTTTGGCATTTATGGCAACCCTGAATGGCTACACTATGCTACTTAGACCTCCTACTGTAGCATCCAAACCACACCTTTTTCTCCCCCTTTGACATCAATGTCAAAGGAAACTGAGAGTGACTCTATTCTTCCCCTGATTAGATATGAAATAAGCATTATCCCCCTGAGTAGATATACTATGAGCACTCTCCCCCTGATTAGATAGACTATTTTAACTTGATAACAGGGTCACGACCAACTTCTGGTGTAGATACTCAAATTGATCTTTTGCAAGCGGTTTAGTGAATATATCAACAATATGATCTTTGTATGGAATATAATGCAAAGAAACAATAGTTTTGGTTACCTCTTCCCTCAGGAAGTGATACTTGATGGGTATATGCTTGGTCTTGGAGTGAAATATAAGATTTTTTGACACACTAATTGTGCTAGTATTATCACAATGAATTGGGATCAGTTGAGTATACTTTACCTACAAGTCTACAAGTGTCTGAATCATCCATAATACTTGGGTACAAAAAGTGGAAGCTACATTGTATTCAACTTCTCTAGTTGATAAGGAAACATAACCTTGCTTCTTACTCAACCATGCCACAAGGGAATCTCCTAAGAAGAATTCACCTCCACTCGTGATTTTCCTTTCATCCATGCAGTTAGCCCAATCAACATCTGAATAGACTGATAATTGAAAATTATGATTCCTAGGATACCATAGGCCATAGTTCATTGTTCCTTTCAAGTATTTGAATATTATTTTGACAGCTATTAAATGACTATGTTTAGGTGCAGACTGATACCTTCCTACCATTCCAACAACATGCATTATGTCTAGACGATATTTTGTGATGTACAACAGGCTTCCTATCATAGACCTATATGAACTCTGATCAACATCATGTGAGTCATCATCCTTGCTTAGATTTCATACAGTGACCATAGGTGTGCTCATAGGTGTAGAATACTCCATTTTAAACCTTTTCAAAATTTCTCTTAGATATTTTTCCTGAGAGAGAAATATTCCTTCAGACCTGTGAGTAATTTGTAGACCAAGAAAAAATGACAGTTCCCCTATCATAGACATTTCAAATTTAGACTACATGGCAGAAGCAAACCATTGTACCAAGGAAACATTATTACTTTCAAAGATGATGTCATCTACATAGACCAACACAATGAGAAAATCATTACCCTTCGTTTTGATATATATATTGTTGTCAATTGTTCCTCTCTTGAACCCTTTGTCTTGAAGATACTTAACCAGTCTGTAATACCAGGCATGAGGATATTGTTTCAACCCATATAAGGCTTTATTTAGCTTGCAAACAAAGTCAGGGTTATATGATAGTTCGAAACCCTCTTTTTTCCATATAGAATTCTTCTTTTAGATCTCCATTTAGAAAAGATGACTTGACATCCATTTGATAGACTTTAAACCTTTTAGGACAAGCATAGGCAAGAAATATTCTAATAGCTTCTAATATTTCTACGGCTGCAAATGTTTCATCAAGATCCAGACCTTCTACTTGAGCATATCCTTTGCAGACCAATCTAGCCTTATATCTTACAATATTTCCTTGCTCATTCATCTTATTTTTGTAGACCCATTTGGATCCTATTACATTTTTATTTGCTGGCCTAGGGAAGATTTCCCAAGTGCCATTCTTTTCAATCTAATCTAGTTCCTCATTCATTGATTTTAACCAATTGACATCTTTACTGGATTCATTAAAGTTCTTGGGTTCCACCATGGATGTGAAGGATATATGTGATTTCTCGGTGTCTTTGATTATCCTTCTCCTGGTTTGTACACCTTTGTCTTTCTCACCAATTATCTGATTTTTAGGATGATTCTTTTGAGTAATTCTGGAGGAAGGATTTGATGTTGATTGTTGTCCTGACTCTTCTTGTCTGGGTATCTCTTCTCCATCTAATTCATCATCTTCTTGTGACTCTGAGATTTATTGTTCTTCATTTTCATTATTCTCATCACCTTTTTCATCTGACTTAGTGCTTATTCTCTATCGATCTTTTACAAGAGATTTTTAACCAATTCGAACATCAGTACAGTCAACTAATTTATGCATTATTTTGTTAAAACATCTGTATCCTTTATTGTTTGTTGAATATCCTAAGAAGATACCTTCATCATATCTACCATCAATTTTTCCTAGATGATCATCATTATTTTTGATGTAGCATTTACTTCCAAATACTTTGAAGTGCTTGATTGATGTAGGTCGACCAAACCACAAATCATATGGAGTTTTATCACTGTTCAGACTTAGATGCGCTTTGTTCAGAATATGAACAACCATGTGAACAACATCCACCCAGAAGGTTTGTGAAATGCCCCTTTCACTCATCATAGCCCTTTCCATCTGCTGAACTGATCTATTTTGGCGTTCTACAAATCCATTTTGTTGGGGAGTACCTGGAATAGTATATTGTATTTTAATTCCATGTTTGTCACAAAATTATTTGAAATCTCTTGACATAAATTTTCCTCCTCTGTCTGAGAGAATTTCCTTTAACTTCCTTCCTGTATGATTCTCAGCTAACGCCTTAAACATTTTGAACTTCTCAGACGCATCAGATTTTTATCTTAGAAAGGAAACCCACATAAGTTTGGAGAAGTCATCAATGAACACCATAAAGTAACATTCTCCTCTAGTTCCTTCCTTTTGTGATGGTCCACATAGATCCATATGAACAAGTTGAAGCGGTTTCTCTGAAAATGTGAAACTCTTTGATTTAAATTGAGCACGAGCCAGCTTCCCCATTTGACAAGATTTACATACAGAGTTATGAGGCTTAGATATTCTTGGAATTTCTTTCACAACACCTTCATTATTCAATTTGACAATTTGATCAAAATTCAGGTGCCCAAGCCTTCTGTGCCATAACCAACTTTCATCATTTTTTCTTAAATGACATTTCTCCTTATCTTCCTTCAAAATATATACATTTTTTTCAGTTCTAACCCCTTTTGCAATCATCTCTCCTGTGTTCACTATTTTTATTTTACAATTCTTGGCAGTGAAAGTGACTTCACATCCTCTGTCACACATCTGACTGACACTAAGAACATTGTGCTTTAAACCATCAACAAATGATACATCTTGAGCTTTGCTTCTTCCATTACTTAAGCTTACTAGACCTTTGGCTTTGATCTTTTCTGGAGCATCATTTCCAAAAGTCACACTTCCTGATTTACTTTCTTTGAGTGATAGGAACTTAATTTTATCACCTGTCATATGACTGGAGCATCCACTGTCAATATACAAGGGATATTTTGTCTTTGAGATGACAATACTAATCCACACTTGTTATCTTCTTTCTTCTTCCAAATCTTGACATTTTGAGCTCTATGATTTGAATCTAGCTTATAGTTCTTTAATCGACAATCTGCAGCTTCATGTCCATAATTATGGCAGTTGTAACATTCTGGTTCATTGAATAAAAGATCATAATGATTGTTATGCTTAATCTGTGCCTTTTTCCCATCCATCACATGATTTGAAGTCCGTGGTTGTTTGTTATTTGGTTGTCTCATTCTTTGTTGTGGAAGATATTTATTCCTTGGTAGTATTGATTGCTCATGTCTAAATCTTAAAGAACAATTTACAGCTTTGTGGCCAAAGTTAGAACAGTAAAAACAATATCCATAGAAAAAATCTTTGTACTTGGAAAATGGTTGTCTTCTTTGAGCAGGTTGATTTATTCCATGCTGATGATTTCCTTGAGCAGAGGGTGTATTATTTCTTTGTTTTACAGATTCAGTTCTTGTACCTTTTTCTTCACTCCTCCTAGGCGGCTAATTATCTTCCTTTGTTTTTGCAAGTTCATTGTTGTCAATGGTTGTAGATACCAATTTGACAAAATTAATGGATTCTTTGTTGCTTGGTTAACTAGTACTCGATCCCTCTTCATAACCCAAACCAGTTTTCAACTTTGAATTTGTTTTCTGATTCAGAATGGAAGCTAATCCTTTTGAGGCTTTAATACTTGTCAGATTCTGATGATATAAGGCCTGAAATTTCTCTATATCTTTTCTAACAGCCACTACTTTACCTTCCATTTTTTCACTTTTTGTTTCGACTTCCTTCAATTTTTGTTTGAGGATGTCTTTAATATTCTTAGCTTCTTATAAGTTAACCGTCAACAGAGCAATTTCTTTAGATGGTTCATTGCCTGTTTTCTCATACCTGAGCAATAACTGCTTTTCTTTTCTTTTCTTTTCTCTAAGTCTATCAATATTTTCCATGGCACTGAAAATTTCTCCTTCAAGATCTACTACTGCTTCACAATAAGAGAACTCATTTCCTGTGTCTTCAGTATTTAGGTCTTCTAAATCTATTAGCATGATATCATTTATTTTACTTTCAATAGAAGAGTCACTTCTTTCATCATCTAAAGAATCATCATCATTGTTTATACAAAGGCCTTTCTTCTTAAAATTATTCTCTTTATATACCTTCTTGTGTGAGGACACTTAGATGCAAAATGACCTATCTTACCATAGTTGAAACATTTGAAGGGCATTTTACCTTTATATTTTCCTGATCCTTTCGTTAGTTTTCTCACAAAATTTTCTTCAATCTCATCTATATCAGAGTCTATGTTTTTATCTACTTTAAATGATTCCTCTCTTATAGTGGATTTACTTTTGGTGATTCTCATTTCATAAGCAGTTAGGGTTCCAAAAATTTGATCTAGTGTCAACGTTTAGAGATCAATTATTTCCTCTATAGCAGAGACCTTTGAGTTAAATCTACCAGGAAGAGATCTTAATATTTGCTAGACTAGAAAAGGTTCATCTATCTTTTCACCTAGACCTTCATAGTGTTGACAAGTTCTTCTATACGTAAGAAGTACTTACTGATAGTTTCTTCTTCATCCATATTTAACTACTCAAATTTTTGTTTGTGAGTCTGAAGTTTTGCCTCTTTCACCTTTTCATTACCTTCATAACTACTTATCATCTTGTCCCACATATCGTTTGTTGAATCACAGTGCATGAATTTGATAAACTAGGCTTTTGCAAGTCCACTGAGGATGGAATTCATTGCTTTTTCATTAAATCTAAACTCCAGCTTATCATCTTTTGAGGCCAAGACTACAGGTTTCACATATCCAGTTTCAACGACATCCCAAACATCAACACCAAAAGACATTAAATATGTTCTCATACTTATTTTCCAGAAGGCAAAGCTTGTTCCATCAAATAGAGGGGATCTATTAGATGAACTTCCTTCATGACTAGTCATGTTCAAGCTTATGGATCTACCTTTGATCAAAGGCACTCGCTCTCATACCAATTGTTGGAAATATAACTGAGAGGGGGGGTGAATTAGTTATAATATAAGACTGAAACGTTTCATGTTCTTTTCTGAATATTTCTAAATTATTATTTAATGTGTTACTGATAACTTAACATGCATAGATATACAATATTTGATCAATCACACAGAATACACAGAGACATAGATTTTTATGAGGAAACCCATAAAGGGAGAAAACCTCTTCTTCTTCAAATGTAAATCAAGCTCCAACCTTCATGTACATCATAGTCTTTGAGCACCAACTCAAATATGAGGCTACAACCTTTGATAGAAATATACAACTTGCAGAGAGTACCAACTCTCAGGTTTCTCAAGCACCTACTAGATGGAAGAAAGAACACCCAGAAAATATTCTAGCACCAACTAGAAGTTAGAGGACTACAATCCTCCCTAGCACCACCCTACCACCCTGATTAAATATTACAAAAATTTACTTACTTTCTTTTTCTCTGATATGATCTGTTACAGCTCCATGTCTCCTCTACCTTCTTCAGTTTCTATGTTCTGTTCTGCTTCTGCCTCTTTCTGCTTCTATGCTCTTCTCTTTTTCCTCCTGTGCATGATCACCTCTATTCAACTTCTTTTCTGCCTTTTATGCCCTGTTCTTCCTCTGCATACTATATGTTGCACCTCTGATCTACACTTTATTTCATGCACACTTTCACCTTCTACCCACATCCATAGCTCTCAAAAAAGCACACACTCTTCTCTTTTCTACATGTCTTTCTCACGCCGAGTCCTCTACATGATCATCATGGAAACACTTTGTCTTCTCTGGCGGTTATGCTAAATATTTTCATCATCAGTGGTCATTATCCAAAGATTCTTTGGCTTCTCTGGCAGTCGCAACTCTTCGTATTCTCTGTCAGTTACAACCAATCGGTTTTTGGCTTATTTGGCATCTAAGCCCCTTCCTTCACGTGACCACCAGCGATGACCACACGCCTATTCAAAAGGAACTTTGCGATATCAGTATAGCGAGTCCTAGCTCCATTTTTTGATATAACCTTGGGCAATGATCTCATGTGACCACGCGATTGCGGGTGCGTCCAAAGGTGGTTTGAATCAAACTACTTTTCACCCCACAATTTACCTCGAGCCTCCACGTGTCCTTTCTCCAAAACCTTTGTTTCGATTGCAGCCCGCCCTCAACTTATTAATGTTTGCGCAACTTCAATCCCCACAATGTGACAGGACTGTCGATCTCATGATCTTGACGATGCTTGTGAAATGACAGTTCAAATCTAATCTTCCTAAATCAACGACTGTGATTTATTTCATGATCCGGGCTCTGGGAGTTTCAAATCTCAAACCCTACTTTTCTCCATACGCCAATATTTTGGAGTCAATGATTGGAGGACACCTGTCCTTGTCAATTGACGGCTCTACCTCAGGAATTTTACCTTTCAACCAGATCAATAGTTCTGTAGCCCCTTTCTAGATAAATGGTCGCGATCTCCTTCGGGTCTCTGGACTTCTGAAATCTCAAGTCTCAAACTTTAATTCCCCTCGAAGTATGCAGATTACTGCCACATGTCTTCTTGAAATGGACGGTTGAGGCTTACTTTGGGTCTTTAACCAGATTCCACAGGATTACACCATGTCTTCTCTGGATCAGTCGGCCCAGATTCACTTCAAACGATTTGATGCTTGAGATCTTCTTCGGACGATCTGACGACTGAGATCTACTTTGGATGATCCGATGATCGAGAATTTATTTCGGCTCTCCGAACTTTAGAAATTTCAAATCTCAAACTAACGCTCTGGATTAGACGACCTAGATTCACTTCAGATAATCTGACACTTGAGATCTTCTTTGGACGATCTGACGACTAAGATCTACTTTATATGATCCGACTCTCTGGACTTCGGGGATTTCAAATCTCAAACCTACGCTTTGGATCAGACGGCTGTTGGTCACTATAATTGCTTAATTAATTTCAAACAACCAAGTGAAACATAAATTATCAACCCAGGGAAGTCTTTTGTTTCAAAGATAGCTGCGCACTATATATGCTCAAT
>JZKD02S1950822.1:424213-436912 GCA_000966675.3 Picea glauca
GTACCTTGGAATGATCAAGTGGAATGATAGTATAAGTCAAAATGTAGGTGATGAAGGGTAAAATAATAGCAAAAAGTATGGGCAAAAAGGGTACAATATGTGGTCCTAACAACGGCCTGGATTCACTTTGGACGATCTAACGCTTGAGATCTTCTTCAGATGATCTAATGACTGAGATATACTTTGGATGATCTGACGGTCGAAAATTTATTTCATCTCTCCAACTCTCTAGGCTTCGGGTATTTTAGTTCTCAACTTGAAATTCTTGAAGTGAGATTTTTCCGAAGCGTAACCTCCTCACATATTTAGATCCAAAACGAATGATTTTTGTTTGATCAAGATATTATATCAACAACTCGATCTGTTTTGGATGTAGATTTTCCTTGGATTAAATCCAATGGCTCTCCATCTTTTCTTATCCTATCCTTCCATTTAATTCGATCCAACGGCTGACGAAAAATTAGGTGATCGAGATCTCAGATATCATCCCTTGCTTAACATGTCCTTCCACTTAAGGTGATCCGACGACTGACAAAAATTCGGATAATCAAATTCTCAATCATTTTTCCCTGCTTGTCCTATCCTTCTGCTTAATTTGATCCGACGGCTGATGGGTATTCAGATAATCGAATTCTCAACTATTTTTCCCCACTTATCCTATCCTTCCACTTAAAGTGATCCAACAGTTATGAAGACTCTCGAAGTAGATCCACGATCAAGGATTTGATCCTGATAACGTTACTGTACTGTGCTTTCCCTTATGATATTTGATCTGTACATACTATTCACTTCTCCTCCCGAGCTTATGATTTTTCTATTTTCCATCATCGTTGTTATTCTTTCCATCAATGACAAGCACACTCTTCCTATAAAACATGCCAACATAGGTTAGAGTTCACTTCTATATTTTTCAATTTTAAAATTCTTGTGATGGGTAGATTGATTAGTTTTCACTAAGTTTTTGTTAATTAGTGATTATATTCCAATGAGGTCCTACATGACACATTGTTCACATATGTGCATGTAAAACCCAAGGTTTAACTCAATCGATTGAACCATATGTCAAAGGCATGTTTCCGATGGGGAGACCATAGGTCACAATTTCAAATATGGTTGAGTCTCTTAGGTTTACCAACCACGAAGGTGCCAAAAACAAATATAATAACACCTTTAGCACCAGAGCCCAAGATCCTCCTAGTTGGACTGCATGGCTTCTTGTACTACACCTATAGTCTCTAACATTCCCATGCCTAAGAAAAACCTTTGATAAGTTTTAACCCAACTCAAAGCCAAAAGTGCCTTTACGGTCTAGAGACTCTGAATAGGGGAACATCAATATAAATCAAATATTTAATCCTCTTGCAATTTATTCATCATATAATTGTGAATGAACTCTTAGCCCTTTTTCGGATGAAAAACTCATATTTATACCCAAGGGACGAAGTTAAGGTATTTGGGAGTAGAAGTTAGGGCATGTAAAGGTGTATGAATCTCATACTTTCCACTTAGGAGCATGCATTTAATTTTTTTTTCCTTTTTAGAAAGGTGTCCACGTGTTTCCTTAAGGAAACTCATGAAGAGCCCACGAGATAGATGGAAACAACTCACAACATGTCCTAAACTTTGGAGAAAGCAAACTATGGAAAGAAAAAAACTTGCTTAATGATCAATCACTAGCCAACGAGATGCATTTGCACAAAGATGACCCAAATGAAGCTATACCAACTATATTAAAAGTTAACATTAAAGACAAATATGAATGTAAGGCAACGAATGTGGCCATTACAAAAAACATGAACATATACAATATCAAAATTGGGAGCTACATCCAAAACAGATTCCTAAAATTAGGAAAATTCCTTATGAGAAGATCTTGTCTAATAAAGGGAAAATATGTCAAAGGAATAATAGATGGAAAAAAAATGTTTTTTATAGCTCATTCTCGTGAAATGATGAGAAAGAAAAAATCTAGGGATATGTAAGGTGTTCTTGCTAAAACATGAATAAATTAAAATAAATTCCTTATGAGAAGATCTTCTCTAATAAAGGGAAAATATGTCAAAGGAATAATAGATGGAAAAAAATTGGTTTTTATATCTCATTCTCGTGAAATGATGAGAGAGAAAAACTCTAGGGATATGTAAGGTGTTCTTGCTAAAAAATGAATAAATTAAAAGATAGGTATAGATCTATTTGATGCAATGGATTATAAATCTAAGTGATCACCTTGTGGGATGTAGGGCACCCATTGTATTGGTACTTAAGAAAGAAGTGTATCACCTTGTGGGATGTGTGCCATCCATTATGTTGGTACTTAAGAAATATGGGATGTGGAATTTACTTGACTTGCTACTTTTATCATCTTTCATTCTTTGTGATGTTGTATCAAATAAATTTTAGATAAGAAATTCCAATAACGTTTTGAAAGGTGATTTTTTGGTATATCCATGAATGTTCATGTTGTAACAATCATATAAGTAGAATTTTTTCTTACAATTTGGAGTTATAATGTCTCAACTAATGTATCAATATGTAATTTACTACTTTGGTTTGTTGATCTAATTAAAAGTAAGGTGTTGTGTTATATATTGTTTTGGTATTTATGTGGCTCCATAGCAAAGTCCAAAACATGTTCAAGACATATTTTTCTTTTCATAAATAATATAGCTAGGAACCTCAATTAAAGTTCACCCACCCACATGTATAAAGAAGAGTTTTGTCGCCTCATCACCAAGGATGGCCTATTGGCCTATTTTTTTTTTCTAGAGAATAAGAATACCATTTTACTAAAATGTTCCATAAGCATAGAAACTTAGACATATCCATGCTTGGTTTTCACCATCCCATCAATAAAGTCCATAGATATTGTTTCCCAAGGCCTTGAAGTCACTAGAAGATGAATGTATAGAACCAACATTCTATTTGTTTGTTTAAAGTGTTGTATATTGTCACCTCATCACTAAGGATTTCCTATTGTCTATTTCTAGAGAATAAGAATCACCATTTTACTAAATTGATCCATAAGCACAAAAATGTAGTTATATCCATGCTTGGTTTTCTCCATCCCATCAAGAAAGTCCATATATATTCTTTCCCAAGGCCTTGAAGGCACTAGAAGATGAATGTATAGAACCAACTTCCTATTTGTTTGTTTAAAGTGCTGTATATTGTTACCTCATCACTAAGGATTGCATATTGTCTATTTCCATAGAATACGAATCACCATTTTACTAAAATGATCCATAAGCACAAAAATGTAGTCATATCCATGCTTTGTTTTCACCATCCCATCAAGAAATTCCATATATATTCTTTCCCAAGGCCTCAAAGGCATTATAAGATGAATGTATAGAACCAAATTCCTATTTGTTTTTTTAAAGTGTTGTATAGTGTAAAACCCCAAATAAACTTGGAAACCTCATTCTATATTCATGGCCCATATACATATGATTCTAGGTTTTCCATTATTTTATTTACACCACTATGGTCAACTTGAACTTTCGAAGTATGGGCCTCCCATATCATTCATAATAAAGATTAATGACGTAAATGAATAATAAGTGATTAAGAAAACCACAAGAATAGACACTTATAGTTTTTATAATTCACCACCAAATAGATACAAATGACCACTTTTCCATCCAACCATGGGAATTCTATTATAGAGGCCACCCCAAGTTGGGGCTACGAAACCACAAGGAAAAATTCCCATCGATTTTATTTGAACTTTCTCTCACATTTCAACCCATAGTGTACATATAGGGAAAATACCACTATAATTCCTCCTGGCACAACAATCCATCTTAACTAACCACACTCTCCCCTATTATCCCTACACAACACCAATAAAGGAGTAAAAGTCCCCTTCCATGCAATGTAGTTCTCATGAAATCCCTTTCTGTAATGTCCTCGACCACCAACCCCTGCCGGGTAGTGCTACCTGACGACTGAATCATTTTTTTTCTCTTCTCTGATAGCATTTTGTAACACCCCCAGCCACCTAGCTCAGGCCATGCTATTCATTGAAAAAACAATTATCATATGCATATAAATATAAACATAACCATACAACATATTATGTTCATACATAGACTAATGTGGAAATAACAATAAAAGCATACATGCAATACTCATAGGAAAAACCCATAATATAATAGTATATACATGCAATATTCATTAATTATAACACATGTACATATACACAACATGTAAATGAACATAGGAATGGATACTTATCTTTCAACTGAAGTACACCAACTGTGTGCAGACCTTCCACAAACCTCCCAGCCATAGACCACACTGCTCATCAAGCTCAATAGTGGGTCACCCCCAAGCTGGGACTAAACTCCACCAGGAAAGGGAATTCTAGGCTTGACAAGGACAAAAAGGAAGTTGTAGAAAACAAAAGGAAGGATCTTTTATCCCAGGATCCACTTATGCCCACAACCCACAGACCCTCATTCCCCACATGCCTGCTCCACCCTAGGAGGGTACACTTTCACTAATACAAGTCCATCGGCTACTACATCTCCTTTACCTTGGTCTTCAACAATAGATTGGATAGAAAGCCTCAGAGTACTATAGCTGCTATGGGATTCCCTTCCAGGAGAAATCACTTCCCAACAAACTCTCTCACTTGGGAGAGTTTCTCACAGGCCTGACAACCTGCTTCTTCAACCACGCTCCTAAACAATACAACAAAAACATTCAACTAACACATGGATGACGACAACAACATAAAACAAGTATGGACATCGAAAGTGGAAACAAACCAAGCTTAGCCAAAACTGCATGCACCCAGGTTGACACATGTCTCCCTGAAGCTACATGAGCACCACTTAACACTCGTCCCCCTTTCCCCTAGAAACTTAGGAAAAAACAAATTATGTAAAACCTTAGCCTTTAGAAAATAATAATATAATATTATTCCTTTAGAGGTAAGCCCTCTAGATTATCCCCTATTCCTAGACACTTAGCCCCTTCCCACCTAGTGGAGCTTAGTCCCCCATAACTCTTTCTTCATGGAGGGTCTACACACAACGATGTATAACTTTTATTAATGATTTTTCATAATTGCATATACAAAACAGGCTCCTGGCCTTAGCATCCTAGTCTCTCTGGCCTAATCATCACATAAACATCCTATATTATTATAACTCATCTCACCATCCTAACAAACATTTTTACAATTCATAATTACAACTGGGGCTCTACCGTGGGATATTACAATCCCCTCCCCTTATTTTTGCACTGTCCTCAATGCAACTTGTTTGTACATATACAATTCAAAAATTATTCAAAAAGATCCAAGCTTTAGCTATTGGAAGCCTATTATCCACCTAGTGCTCTACTTTCAAGCACCAATTCTGGTGTTCATACTGCAGCTGAAATTCATTTGCTCTACTCTATAGAGATTCTTCATGAAAGCATTCAGATCATTGTTCCTTGTTACATGCTTCAATTAAACCTCATTGAAAGCACCGACTGGATGTAGATCCACGATGTTCCACCCAACCTTAGATCTCACTGCTGATAAACTCTTAGCAGGGCTATGGCTCCATAGACATAAACACTCTTCTCCTACACCTATTCATTCAGAAGAAACATTAGAACATATATGCAGTATATATATGTATATACATGAAATTCTAATAACATTATAACCTGTATACAAGATACACAATATACAATAAATAGAGAATTGATACTTATCTTTTGATTAAGAAGACCTTCCACCCTTGAGCAAGGATATGAATCCATCGGGGAAATGAATTCCCAAGATAGACATGGTCCACAATCCATATCAACATGGTCTAGGCCAAGGTACCAAACCTCAACTACACTCCAACCAACAGTCTTGCATTCCCCACATGCTTGTCCCACCCCAGGAGTGTGTACCTTCTCTGTCACACAGTCAATCGGCTGCTACAACTCCCTTTCCTTGGGCTTCAACAATAGGCTGGACCAAAAGTCTCAGAGCACCGTGGCTCTAGGAATTCCAGTTTCCCTTAGATATTTCCAATCAGCATCTTCCCCGAGCTACTCTTTGTAGTCAACATTCTAACTTTAATCAACATCATCTCATCTATATCACCCACATGAAGTTATCATGAGAGAACATAAAAGAATTCATTTAGGAACTCAAACTTAGTTCAAAAGGGAATTCAACTTTTTCCCCAAAACATGAAATTCTATTTCATAATTCTTCTTGGTTGTTGCCATATTATGAATGTGGCCATCCTTGTGGTTTTCCATAGGCACCAAACTACATACCATTTTTCCTACAATGCTTGATCTTGCATACAACCAACAAATTGTCAGTATTTCCTGTACATCATAATTCAATTGCAATATGTACAAAACCTTATGCAGTGATCTTAGAATTGCTTGCTCCTAGAAATTCAATCACAATTACCAAACAATTTAATAAAATAGAATGACTCATCATTCTATTCATATGCATGTTCACAGTAATATCTATAAGTTCATTACTTATTTTTTTGAACAAGAAAATTTCCTGTAGTCAATGCTCATGTGACTACTTGACTTGCAACTTTCCTATTGCAATGTCTAACACCTCCCTGAAATGTCCTCAACTTCATGAGTTCACAACATTTCAGTTGTTAGTAACAATTATTTCCATGCAATAATATATATGCATGTACTTACAAAACACATTCAACCATTGCATTTAGTACACAATTCTATCACTTGCTATGCACGAGTGAAATTTTCAATGCATACTTATTCAATGCACCTTGCATTGAATTACATAATTTTCTTTATCTCAGTCATGTATCTCACCATCCATACATTGGAATTCTAGCCAATGTGTTGACACATTCTCTACACACTTCCTATTGTCTTTCCAAGTAATTGGATGCCTTCCTTTTCGACCCGAACGCTACACCAAGAATATAATTCTGTTGTATTCATTAGTGTTAGAAAAAAGGTTGCAGTTCAAGTTTTATTTAAAGGTAGGAAGCTTTTAGTACCTGTGTGGCTTATAACCTTTCCATATCCATACCTTGACATATCCAACCATGTCCTGGTCTCATACATGACTAGATTACTGGAATTCATTCCTATAACAAGTTCTTATCCTTTAATTCTTTGGTTATTACCCCATAACCAAATTAACATGACATTCTACTATGTCAATGTGTGCATTCAGAAGATAAAAAGATTTGAATTAATATAGGCCTCCAGCCTTTACCACATCCAGTGGTATGCATTCAAATAATTTAATCATGTGATTTTATAAAATAACTCTGGCTGAGGAATTTCTTACCTAAATTCCTTTAAGCAATTATGCAAAAAGAGTAATAAAAACTCATACCTGCATGAATTCCATTAATAAATTTGATGTTAGATGTATGGATGATGGTAGTAGAATATTTCATGCTTCTTTTATCAAACCTAACCAACCTTCAAGTTTCTTTTGCTTCCTTCCATATGTAGCAACATCATCAACAACACTTGCAACATGAAAGAATTATTTTTCTAATTATGGTTGTTCAACCAACCCTAATTCCACTACTTCAGCGCTACCACAATTTCAACAACTTCTTTCCCATGTGCAACTTTTCCTTGCTAATCCCAGAAGTCTTCAATTCTTCCCAGATTCCTGAATCTTCTTGTGTTCCCACTATGATCACTGTGCATCATTAGTTCTGACTTGAGCACTTTCTAGCCAAATCACTCTTGGTTGCCTTTGCATTTATAGTCTGAAACTAAGCTGACATTATCCTTCAACTTTTATTTGTTTTCTAGATCCATCTATCCCAACTAGATTCAAACTTGACTTACCTATCCAATATATAGCATACTCACATATGCCCCTTTTTCTAGTTGCATAGAATTAAATGAAAGTCCTTATTTTACCTTACCATCATAGATTCAGGTGATACATCCAACCTTTTGGGTTGTCACTCATGGCTCTATGTTACTTAAGATGGATTCTTTTCAGGCACCATCTCCTCTACATTCAAAACCATGCATAGAACCGTTTTATTCTCCCTGGTTCCTTATTGATTTTTCTTTAGAAGTCACTTCTCCTTCACACATTTGGAGAGCATCAACAATCCTCCACTATTCTAGATTTCCTTCCTGGAGTGTTGACATGCATTCCTATTTACTTGATATATATCTCATGATTTCTTTGTGCATTATATTAGGATGTTCATGGATTTGACTCCATCCAGGAGTTTTTCCTTGTCTACTTTTTATACTTGCCACCACATATTATGATGATATTAATTTTCAACATTCCCTTATTTATTGGATCCCTCTGATCCAATTTATTCATGACCCAATTATATTTCTAGTCATGTTCTCTGAGTAACCTTGGATAGTTAACACCAACTTCTTTCTTGAAGCAATTTTATTTATCCTTCTAACATGAATATTCAACTTCTGTCATGCCATATGTCATGACCTTCATGCCATGCTTCCACTGTGCATTTTGATAGTAATAATGGAGGTGCTACTTCCAATCTGTAGGACTGATCTTTGGAGATGTCACATCTTGTCTCCAAACTCTTTCATATTCCATAAAACCTTCCTTATTCCCATGATTTCCATATCCATATGAACTTATGGTTCATGCATTATCATGTATCACAGATGGATTTCTCCACCTGGAATCCTCTTTCCGAGATATTTCCAATCACTTCTTCCTTGCTCAATTATAAGCTTTGAGAAGAAAGTTATGATCCTTTAAAACTTGTGCTTCTTCTACGATGCATTCCTTGTGCAGTTGATATATTTTCTCTGTGCTAATCCTTATCTGATTTAGCTGTTGTTTACCTCTACAAAAACAATGTGTAGTCCATCAAAATTTTCAGGCCATCAGTCCTTAACAATTTCCATAGTATTCCTAAATCAATATGATTCAAGGAAAGCTTTCAGATTTCATTCTGCGGTTCGCGATCAATCAAGAATCCCTACAGATATTTTATTTATGAGATCTGCACTGCTTTGAAATAATTTTCGGGAACTAGCCCCTTTCTCTCAGCCCCCAACCCATGCAACCATGGATGTGGCCCAACGCTAGGTCGATGGTGCTTATTCGAGACTTCGGGCCTCCGAATTTCAAAACTCAGGCTACGAAAGTTCCTAACTCCTTTCTCTCCGGGGTGTTGATCTTCTAGAGTAGAACTCCACTTGTCATGTGTCCTTCAACAGATCAATGACTGTTAATCATTCAACACTTCAGGATTTGGGGGTTTGTGGCCCACCTGTTATGTTTTCCTCTGGAGTGTCCTTCCTCCAACATTAGTATCCTATCACCACGCATCTGTTGGCTCAAGGTTTCAATGTTTGAACACTACCATGCCACATCACTTAATGCCTTCCAATTTGTGAGGGAACACATCGACGGTTTGGAGTAACCCGCCTTTCACCCTGTAATTCTTCTGACGCTGACACATAACCCCTTGGTGATACCGTGGTTTGGATTGTGGGACCACCTTGGGGAATTAAATCCCATGCAACTTGGGTCCTCGAAATTACTCCTGGCCGTCGATCTTGGTGTATAATGATCAAGGCTAGTGTGGGCCCACTAACCATGCTCAAACAAAGTGCCATGTCATGCCAAAATTTTGGGCCTTAGAAGTTTTTACACCTGCTTCTTTCTAGTCTCTCGAATTCCAAATTTTTAAAATTCTTTACCCTCCAAATCCACATAGTTCAACTGTCCACAATCCAGGTGGGGGCATGTGGAAGGTATAGGAGAGGTCCACGTCACCTCCAAGTGACATCATCATGACTCACTACTTCAGCTCTTAGGGGCTTTGGAGCTTCGGGTTTTGGGAATTCTCGCCTCAACACACACTAATTCTCTCGAACGTCGAAATCCTGAACAAGACAATTTGCTGACACAGGTCCCTTTAGATGGACGGTTCTGATTACTCCAGACTTCGAAGCTTCAAGAGATCTCAGTCCTTCATACAATGCTATAACTTCCACCCTATGCTTGATTCAATGGTTCTAGTTCAACTTCGGCCCAATCCAACAGTCGAGCTCTTCTCCTCCGATCTATGGTGTAGATACACTTCGGGGACTTTGAGCTTCAGGAGTTTCAACCTTTCCACAGTCGTTTTCTCCCAAAATGATTTCACCTGAAGTCAACGATCTGTCGACGTGTGTCTCCCACAGATCGATGGCTGCAATTCACTTCGTCTCTTCAGGCTTTGGGAGTTTCAACCTCTCCACACTCATTTTCTCCCGAAGTGATTTTACCTGAAGTCCACATATTTCCTCCACGTATCCTCTCTCTCAGATCGACGACACAGATAGACTCCGTTACTCTGCAGATTTCCAAAGGAACTCACGGATAACTTCCTCACAACTTTTCTAGATCTGACGGTCTGGGGTGACTCCATTTCCTCTTGAAGAAATCCTAGTCGTTAACTCATTATACCTTGATATTTTCTCCCACTTTGAATATTTCTTCCCGCTATCTCTCCCAAGATTCGGTTCTCGAACCCCTTTCTCGTTAGAGGGTTGCTTCGACACTTAGTCGAATTTCGGATCTATGCACTCCTTGCAACAGATCTTCGCGTCCCTTCATGAGGAAACTCAAATCTATTTCTCTCGATATTTTTAGTTAAAGACTCTGTCGATGCACTCCTTGCACCTAGGGATGCTATGAACCTCAAATTATGTCCTTTTTGACAACAATTCACTTTGAAATATTTGTCTCGTTAACCACTAACATGGACCATCTAGGCTTAGTGTTGAAACCATGGCTCTAATACCATTTTGTAACGTCCCCGACCACCAACCCCTGCTGGGTAGCACTGCCTAATGATTGAATCATTGTTTTTCTCTGCTGTGGTACCATTTTGTAACACATCCGACCACCCAGATCGGGTCATGCTACTCATAGAAACAACAATCATTGTATGCATATAAATATAAACATAAACATACAACATATTCTTTTCATACATAGATTAATGTGGAAATAACAATAAAAGGATACATGCAGTACTCACAGGAAAAAACCATAATATAATAGTATATACAGGAAATATTAATTAATTATAACACATGTACATATACACAACATGTAAATGAACATAGGAATGGGTACTTGTCTTTCAACTGAAGTACACCAACTGTGTGCATACCTTCCTTGAACCTCCCAGCCAAAGACCATGCTGCTCATCATGCTCAACATTGGGTCACCCCCGAGCTGGGACTAAACTCCACCAGGAAAGGGAATTCTAGGCTTGGAAAGGTGTTGAGGGGTCCTAAATCCATTTAACTCAATAGTAGGAACCAAACCTGCCATCGAGGCCCAATTAGACTCTTCAATATTTAATAGTGGAATGGTTCTCCAGATCTTGCGATCCGGCCAATTAATCGATGGGATTTAGATTTTCTTGTGAAGATGTTTCCTTCAGTTTGGACTTTCTCTTTTTGTATTTTTTCTTAGGTGGGACCGATGTGTGATAAAAGCCAGTATAAACCAACTAGGTAACAAAGTGGGAACAAGTTTAACTACTAGAGAAGAGGTTGAGCTTGGGATAAACCTTAGTCTAGCATGCAAACAACAATTCTATACCACAAGACTAGTACTAATACGTTAACTATGATGGTATTCAATTACTGACTGAGATATGATTTATCAAAAGAAAAAATGCATGCGATAAATGATGGAAAGTAAAATAATTCACTCAACTCTAATCATCAATCACATAATAACACAACGATTGATTTTCATCATTAAAGAAAAGAACTGTAAAAGATTGCATCAGATAACTTAACAAAAAATTTAATAGCTCTTACTTGTTACAACATCCATTCATGAGACGATATAGGAAATAATTCTTCTCCACATCCACTCATACATGCTTTTGATGAAAAACAAAAAATTTTCTTTGGTCCTAAACATGAATTCTCAATTAAAGGCAGCTCTGTTACACATTATTTTCATCATCCCTATGATCATTAATGATGTAAACCTATCTGTTGCCTTCAGAGGGGTCAGTGGCCTGAGTTCCTAAAGAGAGAAGGGAGAAGAACTTTTCCTGAGAAAAGAAGTCACATTTTCCTATGTAAAAAACTTATAAAAAAGGAAGTTCGCAGGTTGCTATATAGGCGGGGTGCGAGAATGACCCATTCTCACAGGTTGCACTATAGCTAGGGTGCGAGATGTTCGCAGGTTTCTCTATAGCTAGGGTGCGAGAATGCCTATACGTGGGAAAAATGAGCGTTTTCTCGAATCTTCTAGAAGGAGAAACTTCTATGGTGAGGTGGCATATGAATGGTTTGGATCTTACTCGCTTTCATGATTTAGTGGGATCATCCTAACCTCCTCACCTTATCCTCTTCAACTTATAAAAAGAGAGGATTTCTCATGAAGAAAGTTAGCTTTTGTTGGTTCTTGAGCTTTTGTTGGTTCTTGAGCTTTGTTGGTTCTTGAGCTTTTGTTGTTTCTTGATCTTGTTAGCTTTGGCTGGATTGGAATTATTAGCTTGGTTGGAGTGACTTTGAGATTTGCTTTGTCAAGATAGATTGTGAATATCATCAGATCTATGCTCTCAGAATTCTTGGAGTCAAAGTGTGTAGGGAATGAAGGACAGTTGGAAGGGACCTTACGACATCAAGGCCATGGTTGTAATATGTCTTTCACATTTAATATGATACAGTAATATGATTCTTTCCTATAAAGCTTGTTGTGTTTTATTG
>JZKD02S1950822.1:436962-448015 GCA_000966675.3 Picea glauca
TGTTTTATTGTATGATTCCTTGATCACATACATAGGTTTTTATTGAGTTTATGCTATTGCTATCACTTTGGTTGGTTTGTGTTGTCTTGGTATTGACCTCACGAGAGCACCAGAGAGAAACAGGAACAACAAAGACCCCGGGAAGCTATACTAAGGTATGTTACTTGTTCCTTCCTACTAGTAAATTCAATATCTAAAACTTAAGGAAAGCGTCATGTTCTGGTGTGTTTTGTTCTAGATCCAGGTGGATATAGGGAGATCGGTTTGTGTTCGCACTTATGGATTTATCCAATAACAAAATTGGCGAATCTAATGGGGAACAGATTATTTCCTAGTTAGTCTAGTTTCCCTTTCTTTGATTGCTTGTTTTCTGGTCTCTGATTCTGTGGGAGATCCATTAAGACTTTCTGGATTTGAAAGTTCACTCAAATTTTTTTTCCTTTTTCCAAATTTTGTGTTTACAGAAATTCTCGCACTCTACCCTTTAGTGGCTTGCGCGAATCATCTGAGTTCGCACCCTACTGTGTAATCCAGTGCGAGATGTTCACACCCTACCTATGTCTAGCCTACGAACTCCACTAATGTTCGCACTACACCCTATATCTAGGCTGTGAACCCATTTGAAATTTGTGTTTGGAATTAGAATGTCCTATTTTTTGATGCCTAGTTTTGCTTTGATCAGTTGGATTGAACTTTTGGAGCCTATATTGATCGGTTTGTGTCCGCACTTACAGATTTATCCAATAACAAGCTCGAAAATAATTCTTAACAAAACCAAAAATGAGGGTCTGAGCAACAACCATCGACCTTTAATTAATCGGTTGATTCTCTTATTTATAACATAAAATTAACTAAAAATAACAACTAAAGTGTAGATAAGTAAACAAAGTTTGCCACATGGCATTTTCTCCTATCAATTTTTCTAAGAGTCATCTCAAGATATCACTTAAGAGGGTGACTCTTCTCTTACTCCGACCACTTGATGAACAACTCCTCGCAGGTATTGGCGCATGGGAATCCATGTTGTTCCATCAGGGTCGAGTGAATATCTCTTATCTCTATCGCATGTGCTTGATACTTGACTATACTGGCACTTAACTGTTGCACTATAACTCGAGCTTTGATCAGGTGCTCCATAAACTGTTGCACTTGAGCTGGCGCCATGTCTGTCACCTTTGCTATTTATTCGGCCCATGATGAGTCTTTCTCCATGCGTGAATTGACTATGTCACACAAGTTGACAAAGTCATCGTGTCTGCCAAACTCGGGGAGTTTGATGTCTTTCATTACCCGATTGATCTTGGTCCAATTTTTCTCGCACTTGGCCCATGCCTCTTGTATTTCTCAGTAAGGTTCCCAAGCCATATTTTCCCAATACTCGGAGGCATCGTTCCTACAATCAAAAATAAAATACTTCAGAGACTGCATATAGAGAACACTGGGTAAAATACATGTATTAAGTGTAAGCATGAAAAATACAGACTGGTGCATACCTGTAAAGCTTGCTAAACCTGGTTATTTGATACTCACGAGATCTCTACAACTTTCAAATTTCTTGATTCGCTTCTGTTAGCGCCATCATTTTTCTCTAGTTGGGTTACGCCCATGTGCCACACCATGAAATATCGGGTATGGAATAACATGAGAGTTGAAGTCAAGTGAGTGGCCGGTTGACCCTTTGAGTCAGGAAGAGATGTCAGAGTCAAACACGAGTAAAGAGTATGAGTCTGTTCCAAAAGAGTTGGGTCCTGTAATAAGGGAAGTCGTTAGGTGCATCAGGTCGAGGCAAGTTGTTTAAATAGATCTCCTGTCGACAAGTGCAGGAACCATCATCATCTCATCATGAAGTCTGGAAGAATGAAAAACCATGATGCTCGTATCACATATGCCCTACAACTCCCATCGGTTGTACCTCACATGCCCCAAAACGTACTAGTCGCACGTATGCGCCACATAAAATCTTCAGTTTGCTTAAAAACATCTGGTCACCATGAATTCAGTGTTCCTTGGCATGTTTCCACCTACTTCCCACTCTGTTATAAATTTTGGATGTCCTGCATGCATTCTACTCACCAACCGAGCTTACGCATTGTTGGTAGTTCATTTCGCGAGCCCATATTGATCAAGTTTTCTTCCTCGGACCCTCACCAAGTCTCCAACGCATAAGACAAATATGAGTTGCACCATGGTAACCCCTCAAAACATAATAAGGGGCACACAAAGAAGCATAAGCACCAGGCTTGAGCCCCAAAGCGACCAGGATTCATTCTTATTCGCAATGGGCATCCCCGAGGTTCCAAGGGGAGATTCCCCTCTGCGCACGGAAACGATGATATCACACCATGTGAAGGCCAAAGTGGAAGAAGTTGTGATGGAAGTAAGGACGTTGGAATCCATGCCTCCCTACCAGCAGATACCCCGGAGGAGGGGCAGGCGAAGGAAAAACAAGGAAGTTGGGGAAACCCAAGTCCCAAGTGAGCCGCATGCAATATTGGCTACTGATGAGTTACTTATGCGCGCTATTCGGATAGATCCTCTCAAAGGCACAAGTCAGGAAAGAGGGAGAAGAATGAGGAGGACAGATGACATAGACACTAATGCTCGAGAGCTGACTCAACAACTGAAATAGGCACAACTTGCCATTGCCAAAATCTACCAGGAAAACAGAGAATTAAGATGATAGTTGGAGGCAAAGACCCTTGAGGTGTCAGCTTCTCAAGGCCGTGAAGGGAACATGGCATGGCTCAAAATATAGCTCCGTGAATCACAAGATACAATCGTGCAGCTACATGAAGCACAAAAGATGTCGGAAGAACAGAATGCAAAACATCTCAGAGAAAGTGAAGCAGTCAGGGAGAAAGTCCGCACAGACCTCGCTAGCTTGCAGAAGAAACATGACTAACTAGCTCTGTCAGACGTGGTGCAGTTCTTGACAGTTTTGGAGAAAGCATTGCCTTCAAACAATTTTTTGTCAGTTTGGTAATGATTGCGACAGTTAGCATCCACTTGCCTATAATTTTCCTGTTTTCAGTGTAAACCGGGTTGGTTGGCCAAATAGCGTAGACAATGTCTTTTGTATGTAATTTGAGCTCGATCAAAATCTAATGTAAAAGTCCCGAAACTTCGATGAAAAGATTCTAGTTGTAGAGATTGGTTGTATTGTTTCCTTTATTTGCATATGTAGTTCCTGTTTTGTTTGTCCATATCTTTTCATGTTTGATTCAGAATGTATTTTCGAGCCTAGGATTCACCATGCAACTCCCCTTATTCACGCCATTCAGAAAAACCATATTTCATCAAAGTTAACTCTGAATCCATCCTCACTGGTGCTCCGAGTTTCTTTAAAAAACCTATGACATCGATTGATTTCATCGTCTGGTGATGTCGTGACAAAAATGACTCTGAGTGTGACATGGACCTTGGGAAACAAAAATGACTCAGGGTAAAAATAGATCGTAAGGTTCTCCAATCTGGCACAGACACGTGGAAATGAGGACAGATGGCCTAATATGTGTGTATTAATTGGGATCGAGGCTTTTCTTTAAGTTGCACGTTCTAACATGAACTTGGACTCACCGATGCCAACAAGGTATCAGGGGTCAGCGATCGGGGACAAACCTATCACTAGTTTTCCTATGGATTATCTTCCTCGCAACCCTCGATGCTGAAATGTTTTGTAAGTCAGTGATCGGAGAAAAACCTTTAGCGTGGTCCGAATGTTTGTCGCGATTTGGTCCTCTCCGATTTCGCTAAGCATGTCGTCTATCGACTATCGGCAATATCATTTCTTTCTTTGTTAATGTTTAATCTCTTCGCCTCCTACCGATGCTGTACATGATCGACTATCAGTGGTGTACTTGCGTAATGCTTGTTGTGAAAGAAAACTTCCTTTCGTCGATGCTGGTGGAGATCGGTGCTCGACGACTGTGGTTTTTTCTTGTGATTTTCTTTCATCTTTTAATTCCTTCCAATGGCAAATTTGGGTGCATTGGGTGAAATTTTTTGGCCGTTGATTCCTTAAGTGTTAATTCTTTTCAATTCATGTGGTTTTATAGAGTTGCACAAACCCAAAAATCCGATGAGAGTCAAGAGAACAAGAAAAGACAAAACATTTCTCAAAACAAAAATCGAATTCAGATAGTGCAAAGATTAAGTGGTACCCAAAAAGTGAAAAATTAACAAAGGCTTTTTAGGGTGTGTTGAGTGCTCAACAAATGGCAACTTACTGGGTGAAAGAAGAAAATATGTTTCTTCCTTCGGGCTCGGCTGATGGAAAATCTGGTGGAGAACTTAACTAGTTTTAAATCAGAGCCTCTTTTACCCTTTTATTTGAAATTCTCCGGTTGATGCCTTTGGGCCTGCCTGTGGGGTTTTCAACCTTTATTCCACCTTTGTTTCCTATAACCCTGACTCACACCCTCTCTGACAAGAATCTAGTAAAGCATTCACTGGAACTGATCCTTTAGTTACCTTTACTCACTTGCTACGATGTTGCTCTGCTGCCAGTGAGCTTCCATAGCCCCGGTGGAGTCACCCCGACATCACAGACCTTGCTCTGCTTCCAGAAAACATCCATAGTCCCGAGAAAGTTATCTGCATACCCTCTCCTACTATTCACTCATTCGATATAGTTCATTTTATTTTGGCAGAATTCCCTAAGTGAGTGGGAGAGGATGACATCTGTTATTTGCAACATGAGATGGTTAAGGTGAATCCTTTGCTAGATATTTCTTCAAGGTTCATGCAGTCCTTTTCAACTTACCATATTTCCCTTAAGGTTTCACCATACCACCGGGATGACACTTCTACATTTCTCCAAAGTTGTTCATTTTCACAGGTTAGATAGAGGACCCCTCGAAACAACCGTAGGTTCTCCAACGCTTCTTGTGTTGTATGTGAGCGATGAGTTAGGAAAAGAGTTCACCATGTCACATGATTTGAGTTCAACCATTGTCTTGCTAAACACAACCTTCAAAAGTGAAAAAAAATAAAAAAACAAAAGAAAACAAAAATGCATTTCGCAATTGACCTAGCTAAAACCAAAATCATGAAAATACGCATGCAATTTTTTTTTTTTTTTTTCTATAATGGAAATATTGTTTTAGGGCTTGGCCATTTACTAGGAGGGCATCAAGTTCCCCCCTATGATTTTGTAACCAATAAGTGCCTACCCCAATATTCTCATCCATGTGGAAGGGTCTGAGCTATAGGTTCTAAAACTTAGAATGTTTTCCTTTCGTCTCATTTGCTTTGTCCCATTTTAGGACTAAGTCCCCTAATTAATTCTTCTCTTTAGCCTTATGCTTGTCAAACCACCTATTTACGATCTGTTGATGAGATATGAACTTTGACTTAGCCTTTTCCCTTTCTTCTTCTAACATGAGCAGGGTGTCAAGTCTTTGTTGTATGACCGATGAGGGTTGCCCTATCGAATCCTGAGCAAGTTGAAGAGATGGAAGATATAAACCATTCGGGAGAATGGCTTCCTGTCCGTAAACCAGAAAGTATGGAGAATTCCCGATGGCTTCCTTTGGTGTGACTCTATCGGACCATAAAGAGTTATGAAGTGAGCTATCCCAATTCCTCTTTTTATCTGTAACCGTTTTCTTCAATATCCTCCCTAGGTTCTTATTAGTTGATTCGGCCACTCCATTTCCCTATGGATAATAGTTTGTAGAGTATCTGATTATGATTCCTTTATCTAGAGAAAACTTTGTTAATAGTGTGGAGGAAAAGTAAAAGCATTATAAAAAACAAGGACATAAGGCATACCTAACCTTGTGATAAGATGTTGTTCTATGAATTGGATCACTAACTTTTCGTTTACATGATTCAGAGGGATGGCCTCTACCCATTTCATAAAATAATACGTGGCGGTTAGTATATATCTATGTTGTTTTGAGGAGTTCGGTGTAATCTCTCCAATGATATCTAATCCCCATTACTTGAATGGCCTAGAAATGGCCACCGATTCGAGTGGGATATTTTCTCTCTTTTCTCTCCCTGTGCTTATTTGACATGTCTTGCAGTTCCTAGGGTATGTGTGAGTATCCTTGAATAGGGTAGGACAATAGTAGCCAACTCTCAGTATCTTATTAGTAGTGGTGTTCCCTACGAAATTTCCACCTGCAGGACCATCATGTAATTCCTTCGGAACTTTGTCTGCATCTTTGCATTCAAGACATTTTAAAAGTACCCCATCATAATTAACCCAGAAGAGTACCGAATTTATGAGGTGATATTGTGCAAATTTTAACGTGAGAGCTCTCCTTTTCCTAGGGTTGAGGTTTTCTGGGAAAGTCCCATGGTGCAGGAGGTAATTCAAATTCTCATACCAAGTCTCTTGCCCTGGGGAAACATATGAAGCTTCACCACACCACAGGGCTAATTCATTTTCCCATCCGAGGTCTTCATTTATTTGGTCCTGAGATTCAACTACCAATTTGCACAACCCTTGATCCTTAACCAGTCTAGCAGGTTTTATATCTAGATCAAATTCTTGGAATACTTCCATCTAGTTTCCTCTCCTTTCCCTCATTTCTTGTTGAGTAAATAGGGATCAGACTGCGGGGTGAGGCACAATTACTTTGGTATGGTTCTAGAGGATGTAAGATCCGAAGTATTTTACTGCCTTGTAAACCGCATAAGCTTGTTTTTAGATGCAAGGATAGTTTAGTTCGGCTCCTTGGAGGTTAGTTCTCATGAACGACACCAGAGCCTCATTGTTATCGTCATCCTTCTGAGTCAATACTGGAGCTAACGATTGGTCATAGTCAAAAGTATAAAGGAAGAAATATCTGTTAAAATCGAGGCTTCGCAACACTAGATCCTAAGATATTGCATTATTAATATTGTTGAAAGAATCCTTTCGTTCATCATCCTACTTGAATTCAACATCTTTTCAGATCATTTTTTGTAATGGTCTGACAGTCTCGGTGAAATCGGGGGTGAATTTTCTTACAAAATTGATTTTCCCAAAGAAGGATTGCATTGAATTTTTTTTGTGAGGTAACGTGAGTTGATTTATAGCCTTGACCCATTTCGAGTCTATATGGATTCCTGCCTAGGATATAATATGACCTAATAGGTTACCCTCCTCAACACCAAAGATAGTTTTCTTCGGGTTTAAAGATATACCGTATTTTCTACACCTTTCGAAAATCTGGGTTAAGTGTTGGATATGTTCCTCTCTATTATTTGAATACACCGTTACGTCGTCCAAATAAACCACTACACATCTGTTAATCAATCCTCGAAACTCTACGTCCATGGCCCTTTGGAAGGTTGCTCCTACATTGATTAACCCAAAGGGCATGCGTTTATAGGCAAAGGTTCCCCACTTGGTTCGCAAGGTAGTTTTCAAGCGATATTCTTCTGAAACTAAGACCTACTTGTAACCTGAGAAACCATCCAGAGGGAGAAAATCTCAAAGACAGACATGGTCTGCAAGAGTTTCTCCATTGGTGGAACTGGGTAGTTGTCCTTTTCTGAAGCTCTGTTGAGGTTTCTAAAATATACACATAGGCGGATTTCTCCCGAGTCTTTCCTCATAGGAACCAAATTTTCTACCCATGCAGAATGTCTAACCTGGAAGATAATTTTGGCATCTAAAAGTTTCTTCAACTCCTGACACATGAGAGGTTCCAGGGATGGGTGATACTTCCAGAGCTTTTGTTGGAAGGGCTTCACTTCAGGTTTTAATGGGATAGTGTATTGAATGATACGAGTATCATAAGATTTCAGATCTTGCTAGGACCATGCAAAGACATCTTGATATTATCTGAATGGTTTGAGATAAGCCTTCCTTTCCTCTTTAGATATAGTCTTGTCGAGATTTATATTCTTTGGGTTTTCCGTGGTTCTTTGATTTATAGTTTCATGCATGGGATAGGAACTACCGGTATTCGCATTTTTTGGTCCCTTAAATCGCTCCTTCAGGTCAAATAGATTTTATAAATTAGCTATCCCTTTATAAATTGTGTGAGACTTCGATTTGTCAGTTGATTGACCTATCCGAGGACTAGTCTCTGTTGATAGTTCCTAGAATACTTCATCGTCAATAGCAAAATATTTAAAATTATCTTGGTTTGTCATAAAGTTTATGATATGTTCATCTCCCTCAAAGACCTTCCAATTAGAAATGTTGTTGGGCATTGATGGTTTGTAGAGTAGCTCCAAAGTGAACCGGGAGGCTTCATAATCTTCTAGAGGTGACAACCTTGAAGCAACTATGACTAGGGAATCAACAAGGATATTATTTTCTCTAGGAATCGTTGTAATATTGAAAGCTTCAAAATGCTCTATTAACCTATGCACTTCCTCTTGTTAATTCTTTAGGTGCAGAGAATTGAAATGTATAGTCTTCCTTACTTGTCTAACGATAATTTCAGAATCTTCAAAAACCTTCAATTCTTTGACGTTTCAGTCTATGGCTTTCTTTAACCCCTATACTAGGGATCCATACTCGGCGATGTTGTTTGTGCATTCAAATTCTAGTCTACAGGACAAGAAATGTCGTTTACCTTTTGGATCAATGAGAATGCACCCTGCCCCTGACCCTTCTTGTGATTTAGATCCATCAAAGTATAAGGTCCAAATTTGTGAACAAAATTTATCAGTTTGCTCTTTCCTATTGCTTTCTTGATCTCCTCCCTTTTGTTCCATGATTTCTCACACAGGTTCTTGACAGAAGAGGGTTTCCTCTATCGCCATCAATGATTTCTCTTGAAACATCATTTCAAAGTTTTGAGTAAGAGGGACATCAGATGGGAGAGGGGAGAAATTTTTGAAGTTGGAATCATAGGAATAATTGCCTAAAATAGGGAAATATGTCGATGAGGGTTCATTTAGGGTTTCTAAGTTAGTGACAATATGTTTTAGATATATTTCCCTATCGATCATGATCATGTTTGTGTGCCCTTTTAAAGGTAACCAAAGGTGATCCCAGTTTGTACTAAAGTATCCGTTTAATTTCTTAGACCAATCTCAGCTTAATAACAATCCATAAGCTTTTGGGATATCTACTACAATGATGTCAATTACTTGCACACATTTAGGGTGTGTCACTATTCTGATCATAACATCTTTGAGTTCTCCCATGACCTTCACCTGAGTTCTTTCTAGTTGTATCGCATGTTTATCACTTTTGAGAGGAACTGCATTTAATTTTTTGCAAATAGACAAAGGCATAACATTAGAATATGCTCTTGAGTCGACCAGAAAATTATGGAGGTTTCTGTTGAAGACTTCAAATGTCAAAAGAAAAGGTGGAACAAAAGGTCTTCCCTTCTTATCTTCGGAGAAGGCATTCACAGTTGGCTTATTTCCTGAATTGATGGGAGTTAGATTTCTTCCTTGCTCAGTGTTTGTTGTAGGATTTTCTACTGATCTCAATGCTTGTAGTAGAAATTCCTTTTGCTGAGGGATTATACACATGTCCATGACCGATATATTTGCTTTCAAATTTTTCAAGTCTTCTACTATGTTGTAGTCCAGCTTGGGCGATTCTCGTGTATGGATGTTTATAGAGTTTCTTCGAGGAGAAAAAGGTGCATTTGGGTGATCGGGGGTTGGCTTTACCGATGAAGTTTGGGTAGTAGTGAGATCATTTGAGATGGGTTGACCTTTACTTCATGTTTACACCAACGAGATCTCTGCGGGTGGTTATTGAACCTCAAATAGGTCGTTGGAAGGAATAATTAGGTCAGGATCCCATATCAGCATGGCTGCATCTTTTGGTGGATCAATCTATTCCTGATCAACAACATTTATAACTGAACCGCTTGATTGTTCGGTTAGGGAAACCCATCTAGAAACTAGTTGGACATGAAATTCATGGCACACACCCATTGAGGGAAATATCTTTCAAAGTGGTTCTCTTGATGGTAGGTACAGAAAGAGTCAGATGCTACATTTCCCAGATCAATGTTTAAGTTGGTTGGGGGAGGTTCAATTGCTTTGAAAGGCGGATTCATTTTAAAAAATGGTTTATAGGTCCTTTGGCCTTGGTTTCCTTCCCCTGCATTTCTCTTCATGTCTATGATTTCGTTTGATAACTTCTTGACCATGCGTTGCAGGTCTTCTATGTCCCCACTTTTTTCAGGACCTTGTTCTATTTGTTTCCCTATGGGTCTAGTTAACAAGAGTCCTCTTCTGGAGGAGGTTGAAATTCCCTCTTAACTAATGAGACATGGCCTTATTTGCATCCCTTCATTTGGAATTCTATTGTTTTGGATTCTTCAAAATTCTCAGCCAGGGTTCATTTGGCATCCATCTTCACAAACATGAAAATAGAAGATGGGAAAGCGTTAGTATATACTTCGATTTGCAACTCCTGAATCAGTTTAGCCTAGGGTTGGAATTTGTTCAAGATAGTTGTGAGTATTTGATTGAAATCTTTAACCTTCTCCTTTGAACTCATGGTGGCGGTGAACAATTTAGCCATCAAAGCTCCTGTAGTGATTTCTTTGGCAAATTTATCTAGAAAATCCTTCTGAAACTTTGTCCAACTAGTTATGGACCCTACATGTAAGTTAAAATACCACGTGGAGGCTGAGTTCTCAAAAGTGTAGGGGAAAATCCTGCATAATACGTCCTCATGTTAGACATTCATAAGTCTGATAGCTAGTATGAATTTCTTGATGTGGTTGTCAGGCAATCCTGAGGTTTCAGGGTCGAATTTAGGGAGTAATTTCTTTGGATATCAGGGAAGGTTATGTATTCATCCAGGGATGGCCAAAGCATCTATGGCCAACCAAGGTTGATTATTCTATGGTGGGTTTCCCCTTTATTCATCATGGTCATGGTTGTCTTATTCGCAGCGAGCATCCCCGAGGTTTCAAAGGGAGATTCCCATGTACGCACATAAACGACCATATCACACCGTGCTAAGGATGAAGTGGAAGAAGTTGCGCTAGAAGGAAGGATGTTGGAAGCCATGCCTGTTGTGGGGTATTCTACCCTACGGACTAATAAGCTAGGGCTCTAAACTTATACGCAGATCATGACCCTTAAGATTTAACTTTTAACCTTCTACCCAAAATCTCAACCCCTT